>VZTE01004903.1:1883117-1900158 GCA_013397775.1 Eulacestoma nigropectus | reverse complement strand
CCCTTCCTCCCTTCCTCCCTTCCTCCCTTCCTCCCTTCCTTCCTCCCTTCCCCTTCCCCTTCCCCTTCCCTCCCCGCTTATGAGTTTCCTACCCTGAATATTTTCACTTGGTCTTTTGTCCAGTCCTCCAAGATAGAAGCCCAAACTGAAATTCCAGTATCTATTCACTCTACTTCTCTATTAGGATGAATGTGATCAAAATATCTATGCAGATTGATTCAAGTGCCTCTAAAAAGCATTAGGCTACAAAGAAAATTACTCTTCTTTACTGTTGCAAAAACATTGGAATAGAATGACAGTATGTTTCTTCAATATAGTTTATGATCTTGTGAAATATCACACTTGCCTTGAGTTGTCTAGACTGGAAAAGAACAGCTGTAAAAAGAATGACAAATAGATGTTTTTCTTCTTTTTCTGTACTGAATCTATATTAAGGAAACACAGCTCCTCTCAGTAGAGCTGATGAGTTGGCACTGAGTTGAAATAAAAATCGATGTTTATAATAGGTAACTGTCCTAGCATCAATACTAATATTTCTTAATCTTCACTTAATGTTATAGATATGAAATCCTTCATTGGAAGCAGTTCTGAATGCTGTATGAAATGAAAAACAACACTGATCAATGCACAGAATACATACAGGCAGAAAATATATTCGTTATCTAAAATGTTCGTGTCTGGTACAGCCAGAAAATCCTACTTTCAGTTGGGAGGGCATGAAATCTGCCAGGATTTAAATACAATTTGTTATTGCAAATATTCTTGTAACTTGCTCAGACAATGCCCACTTAATGAGAAGATGAGCAGTACTTATATTTAATCTAATTTTAACAAATATTTCACTAGTGCTTCAAAAATTCTGAAGTGGAGTACGGATTTTAGGGACATGTTACAAAATCTAATGATGTTATTCTAAAATTTGCTCCTCCCTCTACTTTTCCCCCTATGGAAAAAGTACCTCAAAATATGGACAAGGAATTTTGTACATCCTCTTTCTTCTTTGGTATTTCAGTGTTCCTGTCCATTTTATTTTTACCAATTCTTTCTACTCCTCTCTCCCAAGATAAATTTAAGACGTTGAGCTTTGTCCCCATGTGTGGATGAAAAATAGGTTCCTCCCCAAACTGAATATTCAGATTTAACAAATCCAGTGCACTAATGTCAGGCAAATGAATTTTGGATAGGATTTCTACCTAATTTCAGTTAGTTCTGTAGACAATTTAAACATAATCTGAGAACAGATTATTTTTTACAACTTATGCAAAGTTGTAAACAATATGTTTAACAACACATAGCAAAATATGTTGTTTAAGTGTCACTGTAAATAATAAAATGTTCATAAGGAGGACTTATGCCGGACTGCTTAAAAAGAAATACATCCTGTAGTTCCTCTGTGTATCACAGGCTGCCCACCTCTCGGTGTGGTACTGGAGAGACAGAGACTGGACCAGAGACCAATGCTGCCGTGTAATTTGATAGGCAAGGGTGGCACCTCACCTCAAGTACTTCTGTCTTGAGCAGTGTGATTTCTACAGCTCATAATGCCTGCTCTCTATAATGATAGCTTCTTCCCCACTGGCTGCTGGGGAAAAACACAGTTGGAATTATTGGTGGCTCTGGGCACATTGCTGAGTTCTAACTTTGATACATTTTGTCCTAAAAATTCTAAAAAATGCAAAATTATTGTAACGGTTATTGCCGTGTTTGTGATGAAGTCTGAAACTCATTTCTATTGTGCTCTCATTTTTCACCATCTTAGAGGCAAAAGAGACAAACACCTCCCCCATTCTTCTAATTTGAATGTTTTTTCTTTGTGCAAGAACTGAACAGTCACTTCCCAAATAAAGCTGTTAAATGAAAGATAGAAGCCTCAAAAAGAAGCTGAAGGAAGAACAGTCTACAGTAAATATTGTGGCTGTTTGCAAAGTGTTGCTTGTGAGCTGTCTAGAAATTCAGACTTCCTTTTTCTTTTCAGGAATGCTTGACATTATAGGGTGTAGGGGATGCACATTTAACATTCTTTGTAATCCAGGTTTTCTGTGAAGTGCTGGTATTTAGACTTTTATCTAATTTGTATTAGCCTTCACCTGTGCAGTTGGAGTTTTCCCAAACATGGGGTAGTACTGGACAATCATGTTCAGTATGCCAAACACTCAGATCCTAACGTGTGTTTATGAAAATTTAAGATCCTTCGGTAACTTGTACAATTGAACCACTAGAAACAGAACAAAGTAGCTGTGAGATGGGAAAGGGTATAGGGGAATCAAGTTGTATTCTGTTGTCTTCCCTCCTCCAATAATCACTATAAGCAGAGGCTTTTGAAATGCTTCATCTTACTCTTTGACTGTGCTTTCTTTTCTACCCTTGGAAAGTGGAGGATGCTTGGGAGTGGTGAAAGGATGCTGAGAGACCTGACAACATGAAATCTGCAATAGTTCTTTGTGAATTAAATAAATCACAACTATAGTTTAAATACATTTATCATTACTTTGTCTACTTCAGATGGGGTGAAAACAGGAGTGGAAAACACAGTTCACTTACCTTTAATTTACACAGCTGTTCTTAGAGGCATGTGCTCTTTTCTTTCAAAGATTCTCAAATGTTGTATAATATGATGAATTCTAGCTGTGGGCCAGTTGATGCTGTCAGCTTTATAATGACAGTATCTTCACCCTAAGAACAGGGTGTGTGTATTGTAAACAATTGTGTATTAACACCTTGGTCTCATTGATTGCAAACTTCTCTGATACATTCTCTGATGTCCCAGTGGCAGCTCCTACTAATTAACTCAGACACTAATTGGGTCAGATGAAATAAAGTAGACAGCAGTCAGTCAAGCAGACTAGAACAGCCTGTTCTCTAATTGCTTTTGACAGAGGAACAAAAAAAGAACTTGAAATATTACAAAATAGTGCTAGCTAACACAGTGTACTTAGCGTGGTTTCCAATGAATATTTTGATACAAACTGTAACAAATGTTGGTCCTTCACGTCTGGTTAACCCATCCTCCTCTATGTTCTGCATGTGTGTGACACGAATTTTGAGAGTCTGTGACCATGTAAAACATTTGCCTGATTTTTTTTTTTTTTCTTTTTTTTCTTATAGAAGCAAATCAGAAAATCTGGGACAATACACATAAAAATCAGAGTGGTTCAAAGCTTTGCAGCTATGCATCACTAGGTGGCATTTGCTGAAAACAGAACAGCAATTTCATTTTTACATCAGAAGGTTGTGTGAAGCACTAGATACTAATGTCATGTTTTAGACTCTGGTTGCATATTTTAAATCCTGGTGCTTCTTTCAGCTTCATTTGTTATGAGTTGAAAGTCTATAATTCAGAAAGTTTGTGGGCCCCTATTTCCTGTTGTTTCTGTGTTCTGCTCTGGCTGGCTCATGGATTAACGTTACTGTCCTTAGTCTCCTGTCCTCTATTGCTCGTATCTGAACAGAAATAGTAACCTAGATGGTAGAAATCTCCAGCTAAGGAAGGACACAGTCTGTCTAACAGTAAACGCTTATCTTCTGTTTTCTGAACAGAACAAAAATAAGTGTGTATTTTTCATAAAGGTTATAAAGATGAAAATTGTGGGTAATTTTATCTAGTTACATAACCTTGACTTTTTTATTTCTAGTAATTAATCTCTGTTATAGTAACACTTCCCATGCAGTGCCTCTGTCACAGCTCACTCTGAGATGGCCTGCTGATCAGCTAAATGCTGACCTCTCTTCCAAGGTTTAAAAAACACAAACAAAACCCCAAGAACCTACAATTCCTCTGTCCTGACAAGGCAACTTCAGTGTTGGCCACAGCTCTTTTATTGCAGTTTTCCTCCTCCCAGTGCATGGAGCTCTTCTGGTAAAAACCATAAAGTCTAGAGCTGTTTAAAGTTTTTTTCAGAACAGGTTTCTTATTTTGGGGGAATATTTTTTTTGTTTGTTTGTTTGTTTTTTTTTTTTTTGGTGACGTTGCTGAAATACAGGAGCTGCCAGTGCTGCTCTTTCCTGGCCTGTAACTTTTCCCACAGTGGTGACAGGGACATTTATAGTGCTGGCTTCTCTTCAAGCCAGCTGGTTAAACAGCAGCCGAGGTGAGAGTGCTCGCTTTCACTTTGAGTTAGTTTCAGCAGTTCTCAGATCCTTGGTGCAGAGGAGTAACAATGCTTATTACAGGTTGTCACTGAGGGTGCAGTGCACACAAACCAATTTTATTAGTGTCTAACTGAGGAGAATTTTCTGGTGCTGGCTGTTCAGTAGGGCTCACAGAGGGATGGCTGCTGCCAGGCCATGGCTGGGCCTGTCCATCTGTCCTAATGCCACTGTCCTTCCTATGCAAGGAGTAGAGTGTGGAAATACCCACGTGCTCAGAGGGGAGAAAAAAAGGCTGATACTGGTTCTCTCTGTCTTCAGGTAACAATTCCCATTTCCTCTGGGAAGGAACAAAAATGGATTAAAAGTCAGAAACTCTGAAACCAGAGTTACTACAGTCTAGATGTATTTAATCTGTTTACCAGGTCTAGTCACTCTTTCAAAGAAGTTATATGTTGAGTTTTTTTTCCTAAAATGTCAGTCAGGTTCTACTCTTTAGTCCAAGTCAGCCCAGCAACTGGCAGGGGGGCTGAGCAGCAAATACTGCCTCCTTACTCTGAGCTCATTGTGATTTCTGCTTATCAACCTTAGAAGTCATTAGTTAGTTTTGGAAGATGAAAGGATCAAAGTATCTCTGAGCAGCTGTGGTAAAAATTGCAGGTTTGTGCTGCAGAGTTGCAATAGATTTTATATATAAAAATAATAATAATAGTAAATCTATGTGGCAAAAAGTGTTTCTGTTGCTTTTATATAACATCACATGATGTATTACCAGCATTTAACTTATGCTTCCCTAGACCATAAACAAGAAAAAAAATCCTTTTCAAATTAATCTGTCAAGAAATATTATTTCCCCCAAATATACTCATTTGACAAGATGAAGTTAGTATTGTCCAACTCCTACTTTTCTTTCATATTTTGGTAATATCACTATCCTTCCCCATTAATTTAGTACATTTTGTAGCACTTATCCTGCAAATGAATTTTGTTGCTTTTAACGAAAAGAAACCCGAAAGAACCCAAAACCAAACAAAAAACGACCAACAAACAAACAAACCAAAAAAACCAACCAAAAAACAAACCAGAAAACCAAAAAGCTGTTAAATCATCATCGGTATTTTTTCAAGGTACTTGAATGTACTGGCAGCATGAGTTCATTGGTGTCTGCCTGCCAAAACCTTGATAAGACAATTAAATCGTACAATATACTGCAAGTTCCAGAAAGCAGCAGTGGTTTCAGCTGGTACAGCACTTCTAACTAGCGTGGGGATTTACATGAAGACAAATATATTGCCTCATTTAAAGATATAATACATATTGTACAGTATTCAGAAAATTCTATGATGCTAAAATAACATGGGATTCTGCTGAAATGTTAACAAGATTCTTTTCATTTGTCAATATATGTATATGACATTGAAAAATAGATAAAAAAGGGGACACTACTTATACACAGGTGAGTATCCAAATGAGTAATTATATATTCCCATGTAAATGTAAGTCATAAACTGAACTCGTTTTGAAGCACCAGCTTCTCAGGTAGAGATAGGTTAGTTCTTTAAGTTTGAGCAGTTATTTATCTTGTGCAGAGAAATCTGATATATTGAAGCACTGGGGCTTTTTAGGTTGCATTTTACTAGTGAGGTCCCTTTGGGAAAAAATTTACTGGATCCAAAGTAATTGCTGGTTAGAAAATAATAAAAAAACCCAATACACAAAACCAGTTATGCTTGTGTTTGCAAAGCTGTTAATAACTAGATAAGAGTATTTTTGGTAGTGTGGCTCAAAACACTTTCAAGTCCTTACCATAAGGCAGGGGTGGGTCACCAGCACTTCAGGCAGGTTTCCTGACAGTCAGTGTTGTGTTACAGGTCCTCAGGTCAAATCCATAGACATGGAGAAGTATGATCAGGTCTTAAAGTGTGTTTGTGTGTGGTGGACCAGAGGAGGACTAGGTCAACAGCTGGGAATACAATTACCAATGTATGCACTGGAGCTGAACACCCCGTGTTGCGTATACTTAAAATGTTCTGGAAATGTGAACTGACATTTTCTTTCCTTTTTAAATTTCATTGGAATTGTGCTCCTGCTTTTGTCTTGGGAGTTCCATTTGCTACCATTTATTTAGGGAAAAAGGGTTGAGAAATGGTGGAGGGGAAGAAGGGCAGGGGGCGTTTAACAAACATGAACAAATTACATGAATTTGTTCAAACATAGATCTATGTGTACATTTCACAGCTGCCTGTTATTGTTTTAGGAATCATATGTAGCTTGTTTGCATTACTCTGGTACTTTTGGATGCTAGTCAAATCTTTTTGACTAAGCTGCACATGCTTCAGTAGCTCTTTTGTTCAAACTCACTGCTTCCCTGCATACGATCTTCCAGCTACCAGATATCCTTTTTTTTCTTTCCAGAAAGGAAGTGTTTATCTCTGCTTTTTCCCATCCCACTCCTACTTTTTCATATGTCTTTTTCCCTTTTTCTCCCCCCCAAGCCAGGGTAAAGGTGTTTACTTCCCCTTCTGTCTTCCTCCGCACTCCTTCCTCATTTTTATCTTTTTTTCTTTTTCTTCCTTTTTATGTTGTTGTTTTTGTGAGTTTTGTTTTGTTTTCTTTTTTTATCTTTCCTTCTGTTCTAGGCTGGCAGTCTGTTGTGTTCTCTCTCCTTTGTGCTGCTCCTGCTCCTTTTCTACACATGACATCCATACTGGTCCTCAAAAGCACTCAGTATATTCTCTAAATAGCTAATTAGTCAAAGTTAGGTCAGAAGAGTGAGACCTTACATAAACACTTACAATGCCTTAAGGAATTAAAAAATAGGAAAAGTCCGGAAGCAGTTTCCCTAAAACATTTATAATGAGAGAACAATTCCAACTAACATAATGAAATGAGAAAAATAAAAGGTTTTCTCAGCCTGACATTCAGTCTAGGCAAGGTAGTTCAGTATTTCAATCTGCTACACCAATCTGTCAGTAGAAATCTTGTACGTTGAGTCTTATAGACATCTTCTCTTTTGTCCTCTGATCAGTAAATGGCATCCCTCTCTCTGAGTTCCTGTATTTGAAGGAAACAAGGGGAGCAAAGTCCTTTTTGTTAGGAATACACCTGTTCATTTCCTAAATTTGCCTTAAAGCTTGCCAGATCTTTCTCATAAAATTTTGGTATTCTATTTTTCAGAGTGTTTCGTTGCACTTTTTTTTTTATTTTTTCCCTCTTTAAATCTATATTAACAAGGGCTTTCAGTGTTCCATTTCTGCTGAGCATTTGAATAGGTTCATCAGTGTTTTGAAAAGCCTGAGATGGTCTGATTATGGTGATTTGACTCTGGTTCCAAAGTAAAGTCTCAAGAGGGTAGCACAGGGAACAGGGAGTTTTAACAATATTCAGATTAAGTCAACACACTGCTCATCAGTATATTTATAGAAGATGGACAAAGAATTGCATATTCTGTATTGCCTTACATGAGCAATAGACTTAAATTCATTGGCTGTCTGTCAAAGCAGTCTATTGTATTTCCTGTCAGCTTGTGAATGTCTTGGATGACCTCAATGACTAAAAGCCAGTCCACTCAAATATCATTCAGTCATTGTATTGCATTGATTTCTCCTTCCCCCCTCAGATAAGCAAGAATGGAAAGGGAACATTTCTCAGCAGTTGTAGTTACTGGCAGTGTATTGTACTGAAAATCTGTAAGAACAGTGAGTCGATGGAGCCAGAGTATCAATAATGTGACTATCTGTGGCCTCTTTTGTTCCTAGTGCTCCCACCATTGCTGGTACTCACTCCCACTCACTGAAGAAAATCCTGACCTTTTCTCAATCTGCATTGTTTGGCTGCTGGAAAATCAAATAGCAATTTTGATGGTTTTATTCTCTAAAGTGAAGTGTTCCAATGAACCTGCAGTTGCCATGAATGAGGGAATTGACCCCTGCCTTAACACCATTGTTTCAAAGTTTTCAGCAGTATGTGGAAATTCTTGTTTTTCTTCCTTTTTCTATTTTCTTTTTTTTTTTTTCCTCCTTTTTTCTTGCTTATAGTTTCTAGTTTCTATAACTATTCAATTATTGTTTAACCTAACTCAGGGCAACACTGGGTAACAGAATAAGATGTCTCCTTTCCTGTTTGTGTTCCCATACCTGGGATGGAACTGCTTGCTGAAGGTTGCATAAAAATCTTCTATCGCACCACTGAGCTTCCTATCATTGCCTGCCTCTGAGTGATTCAAATACTCTACAAATGTCACATCTTTATTGACATGATAGTGACAATGTTTTTTTGTTTGTTCGTTTTAAGTTGAACTTTATAATCCAAGGATATGGCTCATTTCCCATACTCCTCAGGTACCAGTACAGTTTTGTTGAATGTCTTCCTAGAGGAGAATTTTCTAAGCCACTTGCATTGGAAAACACTACTCAGGTCTGTGCAAGGCAGAAGATGCAGTCTTGATGTGATAGTCTATAGGCAGAGACACTGTGGAGTCTCCATCCTTGGAGATAATAAAAAACCACACCCCACATGGCCCTGTAAAATCTGCTCCAGGTGACCCTGCTTGGTTGGGGCAGTTGGACCTGATGATGTCCAGAGGTGCCTTACAGCCTCAGCCATTCTGTGAGTTAGTGAAAGAAATATTTATTCAGGTATGTCAAGAGTTGAGAGGTTGAAGATCCTCTAGAAAAAAAGAGAAGGATGCCCCAAAGTGTGCAAGTTTCCTTCTCCGTGCTACATATTTTCTGTGAGAAAGTGGCTTTTATGATGTAAATTGAATGATGCAGTGACATACATAGTGTATGTTTCTGAACTTTGGTTCTTTTTACAATCTCTTGGTATTTGTCTGCTCAAATTGTTTAAAATTATTAGTTTTTAGTGACTTGTTAACACTGCTGTATGCTTTCAGAATAGTATCTAGAGTATACCAGGTATTTAAAATATTTTTTTTTCCTGTTGCCATTTTTCATTTAATATGTTTGGTCGTTTTTGACGGGGTAGGGTGGTGTGGAAAAATAAATGTAGTAAAAAGTGTTGTTTAGTAAGAGATGACGACAAAATGTTGTAGTTTTTCTTGTGGAAAATAGATAGAAATTGCTTTGGAGTGATAGGTAGCAAACATGAGCTATTGAGTTTCTAGGAAAGTTCTATGGTGACCACTTGCCATTATTAATAGCATCTTTGCTCTGTTGTATCATGATTGTTCCCAAGCATCCTTCGGTGTGCCACTTGTCTCTGTTAGCCTTGCTGCCTGATTAAGTGTCAGAACTGTCCTTTGTCAGATGATTAGCTTCATTAATACTGCACTTTCTCTCTGGGTCATAATTTATTATGAGGCCTAACCTGGAATAATACTTCAAAAGTCAAATGTGCAGTTAACTAATGAGAGGTTTGCATTCACAGCTACAAAGCTGGGTGCTCATCAGAACATATATGTGAATGTCTTGCAGTTAAAGCAAGATCTGTTCAGTGGTACTAGAGGCTGTAGGGCATGAAAATCAGGTAAATCTTACTGCTCAGTATCTCTGTTTTCTGGAAGGCTTTTTGTAGACCTAGGGGAATTCATTTTCTGAGTTGATAACCTACAGAAAATGAGGTTCAACCTATTCCACTCAATGTCCATCAATTTGAGAAAAGCATTTTTGCTGTGGGAAGGGATCTCGTTATTGTGATAAAGGAATTCAGGATCCATGCAGTGTTTCATGTTTAAATTTAACCTGAAGAGAGACATTACACTATTCCGCAATTCTTTCAGCTTGAAAAAAAAGAAATAAACATACCGTATTACTCTTGAACAGGTGAAAGAGTTACCTGCCTGGGCATTTGATTATTCTTGTCTCAGAGTAAAAGCACATGCAAGGACATTCACTGGCTCACTGCTGAAGGATCTCTTATAAACACTGCATTATGAAAGTGGCAGAGGAGTGTTCTTGGCACGTTTCTGCAGCACCTAGATAAATGTCATTCAGTTTCCACATCTAGCATTCAATCCATAAATCTGGGCTAAGAGAGCATCTCTTTTGAAAAGATCATGTTTACAGTGGGGAAATCATGCCATGCATAACCAAAAGATTGATTCTTTTTTAAGTTAGGAGGCTGTCACTAACAAATTGTTGTGGTATAAACTTGTCAGAGCAAGCACCTAGAGATAAAAGTGCTTGCAATGATCTCTGTATAAAGATAACAGCAGTAGAATAGATTTGTGTTTATGAAGTAGCAGAGCATTGCCTGAACTTTGAATAACTTTCAGACATTTCAATTGTGGGGTTGACTCTCATTTTTTTCAGGAGACCCTGATTTTTGTTAGCACAGTGGACATTAATTAATTGGTGACTAGCAGTTGAATCACTCGCATATATCATTGTGAAAAAACAACAACAACAACAACAACCACCAAAAAACCAAAACAAAAACAAAAAACCCACAAAACAAACAAACAAAAAACCCAAACAAACAAACAAAAAAATAAAAACAAAAAAAACCCCACAAAACCAAACAATCCACTCTGTTACTACATACACTGTTACAGCTGCCTGGGCTGGAAAAGCAGAAGTTTGAACAGTTTGAAAAAGGTGGTTTTGTCCCTTTTTCCTTTTCCTTGCTAAATGCCAAATTATTCTTTGAACTCGTTTGCATTTGGCAGTTTAGCAGAGATGATTAAACAGAAACAGCTATTTATGTGTAATATTTTATATGAAGTTGCTGAAGAAGTTTGTAATAAAACATCAGATTGAATATATATCTTCCACCAACAAAATATATCTTTCTTCTCTCATCTTCTGTGTACTGCATGTGGCTGGAATGAAACAATACTCATATAATAAACAACTTACAGTCAACACAGAGGGAAGTGTTGCTTTTGGGGAAAAATAAAATTTTTAAAGCTTTAGCATCATGTATGACCAAAAGCATGCATCACCTTCACATGCTGTTGCTTTTAGATGAGTCTCTTACAAGTATTACTTTCAGCCCAAGGATGAAGCTGACAGCGTTATTTGGGGTAAACAGCAACAAAACTGTAGGAAGTTTATTGTAGCAAATACTCATATATTAGTGGCAGAGTTTATATAATGCATGTCTTCTGTGGCAAGTTTCCAGCTGTACTGTTGTGGTGTCTTTTTTTTTTTTTTTTCCTTTATTGTCATCTGAACACAATTAGAATATGCTCCTTCATGTGTGCAGCAGTTCTTTGTAATGAAATAGTAACTTTGCAAACTCTAGTATTTTTTTTCATTAATATATTGTATCTTTGATACTGGAAAACATTCTGGTGGGAAAGGTATGTTTGAAGTGCTACTGAGTTGAGGTTTTAAGAACAAAAGATACGTTTGTGTCAAAAAGATTTGCCTTGTCTTGGCTTCTTGGACAGGTGGAGGGAGGGAAAGCAAAGTACATTATTAATGCCATGCGTTTCTCTTGTAGCTCATCTATACCTGCCTTTCAAATTTAGCTGAATCCATTAACATTATTAATTGCTGAACATTTCAGAAGGGAATTTAATATCCTTTGTTATTTGAGAAGTGTAGAGAATTTTACTGCAAACCAAAAGACTGCATTGAGTGAGCTTTATTTTAGTATAAGCATTCTGCACCCTATTCCACATATGCCCTTCAGTTCTAATTGGGGTTGATTTTGTTTTGCTGAGCAAAGAAGTCTGTCCTTTATGTTTCAGGGATGATGCGTGATAGAGCTTTTGGAGCAAATGCTTACAAAGTTCTAGTTTGAAATAATTTTTCTCTTTCAACCTATATAAAATACATCAGAATTGTACCTTTGGTTCCATTCAGCATCAAGACTGTACTTATAACTTAGATACAGAAATCAAGGCCTAAGATAAATAATTTCCCTCTACAAATATTTCATATTAAAGAATTGAGAAAGAATTTCATGTATGGCAGAACAAATATGTGTGGTTTTTTTGTTTGTTTGTTTGTTTTTTTTTCTTTTTGCACTGGAGGAAAAACATATAACACTTTGTGACAGGTAAATTGTTGCAAGTTAGAAAAGGCATAAAGTACATCGGGGGCTGCCAATGGAGAACTATTTTTGGGGTCTAGAAGAGTTCACTTCCTCAAGCAATTTGAGGAGATGCATATAATGTTATTTCAAGTACTTTTCTAGCAGTGCTGTAGAAGAGTTTCCTGATGCCAAAACCATCAGATGACATGTTTGTGGTTTTTTATACCTATATGAAATTAAAAATTAGAATGGGGTGTTTCAGATCCTCCTGCAACATGTTCTCTTCTAGAAGAAACCACAGGATAGGTCAGTTGAACTAGGGGTATAGGCCATGACTATGAAGGGGCCCTGTAGACCTTCAAAAATGTGTTGATGTAATTGTCAAAGACAGAATACATCCAAACAGATTTCCTGGCTGTGTTTGAAGTATTATTAGTAGCTTTACAATAAACCAAGTCTGAAACATTAATCAATAATATATTGCATTATTCTGTTGAATAATTCTAATGAGGTGCTTTTCTTTTCTTTGGCAGATGAACGGGAAGATGTTCAAAAGAAAACTTTCACAAAATGGATAAATGCACAGTTTGCTAAGGTAAGTTATTTATTTATTGACCAAAGTATCTTTTATATATTTAACAACAAAGTAACCTGATATTCCTACACTTAGTTTTGAGGCTTAGTTTTCAAGGTAACAGTTATAAGTCTCAGATACTGGTGAATGCAGTTGACTGATTTATTAGAAAAAAAATGTTCAAGCTTTATTCCTTTGATTTCAGCATTGATTGAAGTGTAAGAAGCTGTCCTTCTCTCAAAATATTCTCTGTCTCACCCTACTTTGCCTGGTCTCAAACTAGTGATGCATCTGTATTACTTTTTGTTGGATTCCTTTGCTAGGTTTCTAGTACATGAAGGAGTTTCCTCTATTAGACTTGTCTTTTCTTGTTTCTAATTGCAATTGTATCTTTAATAAAACTGGATGAATTGGAGAAGAGCAAGGTCAGAGATAAGAGGTGTGATCCAGTTAACAAATGATGAAAGTCAATTATAATATGTTTTCAAATAGTTATTTTTGAGAGTGGTAGATCATAAATTGAGTGGAAAAAAAAGACGAAATAACTAATTTATTTAAACCACGCCCTTCTGGCGGTATATAATGATTGTATCTGTAATACTCAGGAAAAATTCTGCTTGAACTATTAATTTGTTGAAACTTTTTTTTTTAATTCCTGGAGGATAATTACTCAAGTGTATTTTCCAGTAATAAAACAAATCAATCTCACCATTTTTCATTTTACCAGGCAATAGACAATGAAATAGTAGCTGTGATGTATCTTCTGTTTAGTCTGGCTTTTGATTGTGTCCCATCTGATTCTACTCATTAAAAAAGAGGAGTAAGATAATCTGAATACAACCACCATAGTGTTGAAAAACATGCTCAGCAGTGGTTTAGTCCATCAGGGAGTCCCACAGGGCTTTTCCATGGTCTAGAGCATTTTCTTATGCTGATTCAAGTGATTTATACAGCACACGCTTGTGCTCAGCACCTTTACAGCAGAGATGTCCAGCAATTTGGAGGACTGGATCAGGATGAAATACAGTCTTGAAGAAATGATGAATTACAAGACGACTGTGAAGTATTATGTTTAGGACAGCAGTAAAACATATGCATGCACAAGGGGGTGGTTAGCTGGGCTGGCAATAATAAACCAAAGGAAAGCTCTGTGAGCTGTGTTGAATCACAAATAGAATGATCTGCAACATCGTCCTATTGCAGGAAAAAAAAAAAAGAAAAAAAGGGCAACTTTAATATGGCTCTGATAATGGAAGTGCTTCGCAGAAAGGGAAAGATGTAATTATTTTCTTTTTCTTGGCAATAGTGAGATTTTAGCTTGAGTAATTTGTAATCTTGCTTTTCCATGTATGAGTAAGTAGCCCCGGCAACAATCATCTGATACAGCCTAATTTGAAATGTATTACCAGTTAGGCCTCTTTATGGTCACAAAAATCGTTGTGGAAAATGAAGAGTAACTGTTTTGCTTTTATATCTAAAGAAAATGCAATGCTCCTAAACATTATTTTCTCAGAAATGATTGTTTTATGGAATAGCAAAGCTTGCAATTACTGAGGAAACTTGGACCAAGTCTGCAAAAGAATAACAATAATTATGAAGGGTTTAGAAAATACCTATCAACAGATGCTTTTAATGTTAGGTTTGACTTGTTCATCTGAACGATCTAGAGGCCTTTCCTCCAATTCCAGTTCTGTAAAGTCTACTTTAATGGTGGTTTTTTGGCTACTTTTTAGTTGAGTTTTATAACAGTATTTTTAGTTGCATGTGAAAATGCATTTGTAAACATGTATTTGTAAAAGTACTAATCTCTCTCTACTTCATTTGGGCTCTGAGAAAAACCTCCTAAACATTATTCAAGTTTTTATTTGCCTGAAGCACGACTTGGGTTTTTTTGAAGAGAGTCTTCTTATTTCAGCTATCAAAAAAGTCTTGATCTTTAAATCTTGAAGAAATTACTTCTTTCTGGGGTTTTTAGGACAGAAATACAGGAGGTCTTGCTGTCCCAGGACAGTGTTTCTCCATCTTCTGACAGCTCAGAGAGGTGGTCTTCAAAACATGGAAGTGGATCTCCTTGTGAAATCTACAGTTTGTCCCTCTTCTTCTCCTGACTTGTTTGTGGTGGTTCAACTCCCATCTGTTTCTAGCTGTGGAATTGATTTCAGTTAACAGGCTACTCCTTGTTAGTGATTTCTCATCATTGTCAGCTTTGTAAAAGTGCTAAATTGATTACTTTCATTGTAGAATTGGTTTTTATTCAATCCTGTGTAGTTCTAGAGGTGCTGGTTTGAGCAGATTAGCCTACAGGGTTGTAATTAAAACACAGAAATGTATTACATCATTCATTTCTCTTATTTGGAAATAGTGAAATCCAGGTCACTAATTAACTGTAAAATAGTTAGGGTTAAATGAAATTATGCTGGATAATTCTCAACCATCCACCACCTTCCATATATTAAAAAAACCTCATATTTATACAGTCAAAATAAAAGCTTAGTTCTAAATATTCTAAGTCTTCATTTGTGTTGGCTGTATAGTGCATTTCTCCCCAGAGAGTTGCATTACTTTCCTAAAAATTCAATGTTTAGAGCACTTGTGTCTCAGAGTATTTATTCACAGACTAAGCTTTCGAAACACTCAGATTTGCAAGTTGTTTCACGTGGCCTGTGGTGTAAATACAAATAATGCTTTTAAATGTGAGAAGTTGTAAAGAATTGAAAAATAATTTTCTAATTTATGTGTCACCAGCGTAACTTGAGAACCCACAGATAATTTTTACCCGTGGGGGAAGAGAGTTGTCCTTACTCTGGCCATGCCCGCAGTTACATTTCAGTTGGATCACGTGTAGCTACTTCAGACCCAGATGCCTCGAGTTTAGCAGTGAGCTGTGCTACCTCTTAGCTGTGGAGTCAAGGCCCTAACATGAAATCCATAACAAAGTTTCAGCTACACAGTCTTGGCAGTTTTCTGTCTGTGATGTGCAGAACCTAAAACCTCTGGAGTGCTACCCAGAAGTCTGTGAAAGGGTATCCAGGAAAAGATAGCAGAAATGTCAGCAATATTTCAGTTGCTATGGGTGAGGCTGTGTCTCACTTCAGACTTTTTTTGGCGAGTTGAGTAGGTGCTCTAAATGGAAAAAGTGGGGAAAATGCATTTTGCAGGTCCCTCTTACAGTTGCTCAAAAGAGCAGGTTTCTCTCTAATTCTTACTTCTTTTACTAGCCAGAAAATGGATTATGCAGAAAATCTGGGCCTTGAAAATTACAGTATGTGACTCATCTAAAAGAAAATCATCAAAGTTTCAGTAGGAAAGGCCAAAAGTTGGCTTTCAATGTTTGTGAGATAAGACAGTAAATTTAAAGTATAAGAGAAATGGGAGAAGGTAGTCCAAGAGACCTCTTTTTTCCCCGTTGCAATCATAGACATAGGGTGTTACTTTCCTTAGTGATACCTTCTTGGTTTGCCATCTAAATGGCACACAATAAGTTGAAATTTAAAGCAATTTTTAAAATGTGGAACATAGTAATTTAATATCATTTTATTCAGAAAAAACTTTTCTTTGTCCTCAGATGAAGTTTATTTATAAAATAATGAAGTTCTGCAGGGTGTACGTAATGATATTAAAGGAAAGTATTATAACCTAGTTTTTAATAATAGAACTGTAATTAGAGCTCTCACAAGAGATATGTCTAGTCCTGGGTATGATAGCTTTTGCTCAGATACCAACTTTTAAAATTTTATATAACTGAAATCTGAACTATGTGTTTTTGGGAGAATGCAAATCTGTCACAGTCCTGCAAGTGTAGCAGCTCTCTGCTGGAACTTTGAAACAGACACAAAAATCACCTTAACAGTGCCTGTACCCCCTTGTAAATGGTTTTCTGTTGCCTCACTAGTTAAACATTTTGCCTCGTTCATTGCATAATAGGCTTCAAAACAGAAAGTGCTACTGAAGATGGAAATACTCTTTACTTGCATATAGGAAAGAGCTTGTATATGCCAATTAATTCTGTCAGGAAAACATAAAAATTCCAGCACAAAAAATAAAAAAAAAGGTAAAAAATAAAAAAATGAGCCCTAAAAAGGAAGGAGTAAATTCCTATGACTAAAGAAATATGGACAATTTCTTTGTTCCCTCATTATTAAGAGAATGTCTCAAGTTACTGACAATTTGAATGTCAGCAGTAGAAGTATCTGTTGTGAGTACAGAGAAGGACATGAGACAATAATTGGAAGTTTTGGCAGCTTGAATTTCAGAGTATACCCTTATGGCTAGCTTGAGGTCAAAGCTTAGCCTGTAAGTGGGTTTCATAAAAGAATGTTAGTTTGTGAAGGAGCGTTCAAAGTTTAAGTCTGTGATATCAAATAACAGATGTTCATAAAATCACGTGCAAATTTAGAGGTTTAAGTATATTGTCCACATTTCTGCTACCAAAAAAAA
>VZTE01004903.1:1871913-1883092 GCA_013397775.1 Eulacestoma nigropectus | reverse complement strand
AAAAAAAAAAAAGGAAATTCCACCTCGTAGTCAGAGACATTATATATGACAGTAGACTTTTTCATGTAAACACTGTAATTGTTGATCTCTAACTGGGTAGGAACAAATGTCAGAAAATAAAGCATGTTAGATTTAGGGAGGAAAAAAAGTGGGTAATTTTTAATGGTTTTTTTGCCTCATGCTTGGATTTTCTTCCTTTTGTTTTGAAGAATCAGAATATGAACACAGATGAAAGGATACCAAATATTACATTACTTAGCTTTACAGAAAACCAAGATCATTTGGTAATTCTCCTTTTAGTGGAGAATTTAAGTTATGAAAAATGACACATTTTTATGGGCAGATGGAAACATTAGGAAGTAGTTATTTGTGTGGTGACTGTGGAATTAGATTCCATTCTTGTGTGATCATGTGAAGAAACACAGTAATGATGCAACCTGTGCCAAAGAAAGTAAGGTTGACAGCTTCATTTAAAATATATGTGGCTAGTAGAGTAACAGTCAGCAAAATTAAATATACCTTTACTAATGAAATTGTTTTGAATAGCAACTGAATTGTTCAGTCAAGTGGTCTATGCAGGGATAAAGGCAACACACAAGAGGGCATTGCTTACAACTTCAGTCAAACTACACAGCAGTTCAAATAATTTAATTACTCAGGGTTTGTATGTGACATATCATGGGAGGCATGGTGATGGTCTCAGTTCTTTTCGCCTTCTTGAGCTCGTAGACAACCTGAAATGATTCAAGACTCTTTAGTGGTCTCTTGTGACTGTAGATTAAGTGCCTTCTGCATATCAGACAAAAAGAATTACTGACACACATGAACAGTTTACTGTTCTTTTGAGGAAGCATGTCAGATAGTTGAGGTCCAGAGAGGCAGCACTGCCGTAAGTCTGGCATCCAATAGAGAAACTTGCAGTGCTGCATTTGCTGATACACTTGCTCAGTTTTCCATGCTGTCACTCCCAGTGACTTCAAATTAAAATAAATTTTAAAAGCGACTCACAAAAAAGTTATTTCAGTGTGTAGACTCTGGGATGGGAGTAATCGGGTGAAGCTGTGTGGAGAAGACAAAAATAGTCTCATTTGACAACACCCTTTAAGATTCTCCTTCTATGGAAATGTGCTTACCCCTGTGAATGATCTATGTCGTTAGCCATATTTCTGGACAACAGTTAATGACCAAGAAGAGGAGCTGAAGGGAGGGGTGGAGGTTGGCAACAAATCACAAAAACACAGATTAAAATGTTCAATATTAGTTCTCTCCAAACTGCTTTCCTGACAGCTAACCTGTATGTCAAATGAAGACAGCTGCTTAGATGAGTGGGTGACTGGTAGGAAAATTAGAATTAAATCCTGTACCGTGAGGTTCTGATCAGTGTGCTCAAGCTTCACTGATGTCTGCTGGTGTGTTGGTTTTTCTAAAGTCAGAGCAGTAAGTTGCATATACATGTCTGCGAGACCAGAAAAGATCCCTAGTTGCTTCAGGTAATAAAAGCTATCAGTAGGGTGTGCTTGTGTTGTAGGATTTCAATTTTAGAATTGAGTTCCAGAGAGTACGTCAGCACTGGCTTTGCAGGACAAAACTTTAATATCATTGTAGACAAGTTCAGAGAAGTTCATTAGGATAACTGTGGTGCTTTACCCATTTGCAGAGAATTTAGTGCCTGCACAAAAGCCTGCTGGGGAAACAATATAAATAAAAGTTTGCTGAGCTACATGTTGCCTTTAGATTATTAGAGTTCTGCTGAATTTCGCCAGAAAGAAATTTGTGCTCTATTCATCTAAGAAGCACTAATTTGGAGATAAATATAAAGGAGGATCACGTATCACATATAAGAACATTAATTCCAGGGAAAAAAAAAAAAAAGATGTACTGTTAGTAAAATTTTGAAATTGTGTCTGTGCTAAAACTCCTATCAGTTCTTTAAAGTTCACTTGTTAAAAGTGAGTATGATAGGCGTTAGCTCAGTTCATTAATTAGACATGGATAATACCTTGTGAGCAGCCTCAGAATTTATTTGTTCTTCTGAAAGAAAACTCTGAGAAAACCTGATAGATTTAAAATTGTATCATTTGTGATAAATCTCTAAAAAAATTATTTGTAGGTATTACTTGTTGTTGGTTAGATACCATGATTGATATTTATCCATCCTAAATACCTAATCATTCTGTTTGGTGTCCATTGCCAGCCTTTCTAAGTGCTACAGTAAAAGTGAGAAAGAACAGCTTCGTAATGTGGGAGCCAAATTACTTGTTTCTGCTACAGTGTGGGAAATAACCAGAACTCTCATTGAAGATTAATAGTTCTCAACTTTGAGTTGCAGCTCTATGTGATCAACACTACCCTTGGGACACATTCTGTTTTAAAATACCAGGCTTTCTTGTGCCGGTAACCTTTCTAGAATACATCTTGCAAGAACACACCAAAGGCCCATCATGTCCATTCTGTATCATTAAAGCAAAAGCTTTTGAAGCCAAATGATGTTTAAACATGGTGTAGAAAACACATTTGCTTTGCTAAGTGTTAAGAGATTTTTATTTTTTGGGTATCTCCAGAATACATAAGGAAGTATCAGGCAATACACATGCTCAGAATTATTTGCATTGATATATATAGAGAGAAAATAAGCTATTAGTGCTCTATATTCTGCATTTTTTCTTATGATGCAGCAAAATGGGATTCTTGCTGTGTGAATATTTATTATGCTTCAATTAAATTTCCTTTGGAATGATAAATAACTTAAAAGGTATTTTCACTGTACTTTTTAAGATAATATCAATGGCAATATTGCTATTTATTTTACTTCGAATTTCATTCTGGAACTTGTACTATCTATTAATTTTATAGATTTTTATATTTATTTTATAGATTTTTTTTTTGTATGACCAAGAAAGTTATTATGGACAGAACATTACTAAGAACAGAAACAGGCACAGTTTAGACACAAATATCCTCATGCATTGAATTTTCCACGTAACATCAACACTGTATGCAAGCTTTCAGTTTTGCTAACTTGATGACTTCTTATATTTTGTTTACAAAGCAATTTTTCAGCTTACTCTTGAAATATCTCCCAATATAATCCATTGATTATTTATAAATATTTAATTTTGCCCAATGTAGAGGTCTGAGTGCTGGAGATAGAGATTTTATGCCATCGCTACTGTAAGAGCACGGAACACCAGAAGCTGTGTGGTGTCACAAGGCAGCATGACAAAACCAAAGTAGTGTTTAAGAGGGAAGGCTTCTCTATTTTTCCCATTCTTGGTAACATCAGAAGCCTGAGCCTCATGACCCACTGTGGCTATCACACAGCTGGAGATGTTTTGCAAATTGTCAGTACAGAAAAGAACCCTTTCACTGAAAACCTAGAAAGGAGAAAAATTGTTTTTGGTTCTGCTTCAAAGTCACAAAGGGAGATGTTTGACGTTAACAAAAAGGGTAATCAAACTGTCTTTGTATTGGTTGTGGTTGCATTTTAGGGGTTTTTAAAAATTAATGTTCAGACAGTGAAGATTTTTTTTTTTACTGTGTGCATGAAGGGAAGGGATTTTCTAATATTTCTCCTCCAAAACATTCTCCCATTACTAGGAGACTTTACAACTTTGCCTGTTGTGGGCTTTTTTCCCCCAAAAAATGTCTAAATGACTGCAGTTTAACGAGACAGCTCTTGGAGAGCAGATTAATTCTCACTTTGATGGTAAGTGAAACTTCTCCTTCCACCTCATTATCTGCAAATCTTTTGGTGGAGCTGAGGCTGCTGGCTGTGTATCTCAAAAGACCTTTTGCTTGCAAGTGAGGCTGGCTTCTGTCTGCTCCCGTGACTGTGCAAGCACTGACATGTTTCCTCTGCTTTGCCGTAGTGGGCATAAATTCAAAACTAGCTACAGTTCAGGAGCAGCTTTTCCATGGGGAAAATGGGCTCTTTCTCCAGCAGAGCTATACCCATCTCCAAGCCCGATCCCATTCCCTAGCTAAGGTGGCAGTGGTGCCACAGACATCCTGCCCATGAGCGCAGCAGCCCTTGGAGGAAATCCGCATTAGTCAGAGAGAATTAGAGCTGTCACTACTCCAGTAGGGCCACTGAAGATTGTGAAGATAGTCTCAGTATCTTTTGTTTGCATGTGCTAAGGTTGTGTTACATCTCCAAATCAAATATTAAGGGTTAAAATGTTTTCCATGAAAATGACTCCCCTTCTAACACATGTGCAGGTGTATTATCTGAAACAATGAGCATGACAAAACACTTTCACCATTAGAAATGTCTGAGTGAATACAGACTACATTTTAAACACTTCTAAGATGACGCAATATCACAGGCTTTTAAACTGAAATTTCTGAGTGAATTAGTAAAATTAGGAGGACATGCATTTTTACATGTTAAATATATGGCATACATGCATTTTTATTATGTTAAGATTATTTGTCTTTTCATTCTTGTTTTTATAGACTCTTGTAGAATAACAAGAGCTTCTCTGAGATGTATTAGACATGCCAAGTAAGCAAAGTAATCACTACTGCTGGCAATAGAGGGCAGTGGACTTTCATTTGTAATATGTTTTACTAAGGGAAAAAATAATCAAGTTATGTTTATTGAGATCTTTCACCTTTTTTTCCTCACACTTGGCCTTGCACCTCCTAGATTTCTCTTCAAATTATCATCCTTTTTTGTTGCGGTGTAAGTGAAATGGATTAATCTAAATAAAATTGTTCACTTGAAATTATTATTGTATATGTGTCTTGAGAGGGGAATAGGAGCAAGCTAAATATAGCACTACAATATTGGTCTCAGTGGTGCATATGTCTAGCTTGTGAATTTGTAAATATTTACAAATTTGCATGATTTTTGCTGGCAGCAGATATCATCATTTCCGTGCTCAGAATTCATTACTATTACATCTAATTGTCTTCAGAATCGCCAAAGCAAAACTCTTCATGCAGAAAACTAAGACTTTAGTGGATTTACATTATGCTTTGGAAGTTCAAAAACAAAACCAGGAGAAAAAAACAATTTTTGAGCTCTTGTCTCCATTCATCTGAATGCTCTCTTATGGAAACCTACCGAAGCTCAAGCAAATCGTATTGACCATTCTCCCCATCTCCCTACCATTATCCCTATAAAAGAGTCATCACATGTCTCAGATTCAATGCTGAGAGTAAAAGAGCAGGTGCAAGCTTGTACATTTAGGACTGGTGGATCTCTCTCTGGATCTTCCTACATCACTTAAACAGATCCATCGTCTCTGCTTGTGTCAGTGTCATGTCCTGTTAGTCAGTGAGGCTGAAAGCAAGGGAGAGACTCGTCATCAGCTCAGCTCCTCACCTGCACCCCTTGGCTAGGACCTCCAATGGGCTCCTGCCCTCCCCTGCTGCTCTGTACCATCCCTAAACCTCCCTCTGCCTGAGGTAGTGGGGACACTTCGTGCCTCTCACACATAGATCCTTTTCGTACAGTCTGTCTTTGACAGCAGGAAGTTTGGCAATTCCTCCCATGCGTTTAAATGCTCAAAATATCTTTTTAAAAAGTAAGCCTTAGAGGTAACAAAACCCCTAGGCAGCCCAAAGCAAAGACAACCCTTCAAACCACAAAGTATTTAGTTTTGGCCAGACCACATCAATGTTACAGACGGCATTTTTGGATATTGATGTCTCAGTGTTGGTGATGATGAGGTGACCCACCCCAGTCCAGTAAGCACTTGTGGTTTTGTGTATCTCTTTTTTTGTTATGCTTTGAGGTATCTGTGTTGTGTACAGGGTCTGCTGATGGATGTGATATTGCAACTGGATCAAATGCAACTCCTATTGATGTTAATTTCTTTAAACCATTGCCTATATTTTAGATCCTACTTGCCAGGAAGAAGTAACATTATGAAAGATGGTCTTCTTAAGAAACAATAATCTTATTTTTAAATGGTTGCAAATAACTATATTTGCACAGGACCTTTCATATCTGCCTTTTTCGTAGGAAGTGGCTCCATCAGATTTTGGGGGTGTTTCTGGACCAACACTTCAAGAATAAGTATGATTTTTTTGGCTGCTTTCCTTTTCTTATGTTTGGGATTTCTGAAGGGAAAAAACTCACCCTGCACATGATAGCTGCAGTTATTTCTCAACAGCAGTGTCAAAATTGACATAGACACCCTATTAGGTTTTTGCTTAGAGAATTATTAAAGCAGCTATATTATTATTAAAGTTATTAAAAAAAACAACAACTTGTTTTTTCTGCTCTGGTACCTCTTTTTTCCCTGTGTTTTTCTATCCCAGTCTTATTAAATATTGATGCTCATATCACTGACTTTGCTAATACTTCTACTTTTTTCAATGATCTACATGACAGGTGTTATTGCACAGAATAGCCATTTTTCTCTTCTATCTGCTTTTCATAGTGTGTTTGATTGATTTGCCAGGTTAAGGCCATCACATTTAATTCCTGGCAGTATTAGTGTGAGAGCATATATTGCTGACTTAAAAATAGGATGCTTTTAGTGTGCCCAAGTGCTTGGTATTGGTTCTATTGAAACTAAGGTTTCGTGGGAAAAGGATGAAACAAGTAATTTCTTCTGTTCAGTCTGGTACAGTTTTAAATATATATATATATAAGTTCATATTTTATATATATATATATATAAGATAAAAGTTAACTCTATATCCTAAGCTATTGGTAACAATAAGATCCTTTACATTAAAAAAAAAAATTCTGAAAAACTCTGACATAACTCCCTGAGAACAGTAATAATAAATTGTGATAAGTTGTAATTCCACTTGGAAATCTGTTGAAAGCTATAAGTATTGACCAAGACACAGGTAAGCACAGTTCTAAAAAAACATATGAAATGAGACTGTTCTCAATTTTAAATTTTTAAAATTTTTTTTGACTAGTCTTTGACCACAAGGTGAAACAATCTATGATGCTCTCTCTGTGCATGAAACAAGCTAGGTATGTTCTGTATATGCTATCTTTATAACGGAGTTACTGAGTGCTGGATTAAAAAAAAAAAATATTATGGCAGTTTTGAAATGTGTTGGTTTTTTTGTTTTGTTTTGTTTTGTTTTTTTTTTTCTCTGTCATAAACAATCATATATAAATTGGCATTTTAAGTCAAGAACTGGTTTTCTTTGGGGAAAAAAAAATCATATAAAAGGCCCATTTGCATTTGGCATTTGGTACAAAGAAATCAGGCATGAGACACATAATGCAGTCAGGTATAAGCAACATAGTTTATCACACAGGTAGAGACAGGGTTGCACTCAATTACTGCATGAAACATTAAAAATCCCTGCTTAAAAGGAGGGAGGATTATCTTGCCACCCTGATAGCAATGACTCTAAAGTACTAAGGAAGTTCAGACAAAATGCACTGAAAAATCTCAGTCACCTTCTCACAGAATTTTTAAATGATGTGTTTGCATAAGACATAAAACTTAAAGGGACCTATTCTTAAGGCAACTGGTCAGAGTGCACAGGGAGAGGAAAATAAAGTCTTGATTCAGTTATGGATTCACTTATGGATTCAGTTATGGATTCAGTTATTCACAGGGCTTGTAGACAGTAAGGTTTTCTATAATTCTGACAAATATGCATTCAAAACTGGTGTCCTCATAGAACAAAATAAGACCAATTGAATCCAAATGATAATATTTAAGGTCAGAAACAGGAGCTGTGATGAAAAGAAGATGAGAAAGGAACTCAAGAAGTGAATGCACCTATCCAGGTGTATCACAATCTCCTTACATAAGGTTATCGGATATGCTGTTTACCATCTCATCTCATGCTTTTGAATACTGAATCAGCATCCAAGCAGTTCCTTCTTGTATTTTTGCCTATGGGAAAGACACAGTACATGTTTCTCTTGACATTTTGTGATCTTTTAATTTCTGCTTAGGTAAGCAAGGAATTGAGTTGTCTATGCAGTCTGTACTGATATTCAGTTATTCACCGAGGATAAGTTAGTGTGTGTGTTCTCACCTGACTCTTTCTATAAGAAATCATAGAATGATTAAGGCGGGAAAAGCCCAAATTTTGACTGAACACCACCATGTCAACTAAACCATAGTACTAAGTGCCACATCCAGTCATTTCCTGAACACTTCCAGGGATGATGACGCCACCACCTCCCTGGGCAGCTTGTTACAATGCTTGACAGCCCTTTCAGCGAAAAAAGTTGTAGAGAGCAATAAGGTCTTCTCTAAGCCTCCTTTTCTCCAGATTAAACAACCCTAGATCCCTCAGACCCTTCCTCAGCTTTGTTGGCCTTCTCTAGGCTCACTCCAGCACCTCCATGTCTTGTAGAGAGTGGCTCAGAACTGGACATGGGACTTGAGATGTGGCCTCACCAGTGTCAAGTACAGAGGGACCATCACTGCCTTCATCCTGCTGGCCACACTATTTTTGATATAGAAAATGTCAGATATTATTTTAGTATACTATATTAAGACAGTATACTATATTATATCCTATAGTATACCATATGTATATTTACTACAGTATACCATATTAAAAGAGTAATGTTTAAGGGATGCATCTCTTAGCAGAAGTTAGAACTGAAAAATATGTTCATGAGTGAGAATTATATAAAAAAATAGAAAACAGAAAAAACTGTCTCTAGAAAGTTGCAATTAAAGCAGTCAGTGGGGCATTTTTCCATAGGTCATGAGCAGGAAATACGGCAGGGGTCTAGGTGATAGCTGGCTGCTAGATGATCAGGTTGTAAAGGACGTGTGTTGCCAGGCAGTAAAACAATGCACCCTTAACTGCTTTGCAGAGAAGCTGATGGATTAATTGGATAACAACTAACAAAAGCCATCTGGAGTTATGCTATCCTTTATCACATTGAACAGTGTTCCAGTTTTTGTTACATGTCTAACTACTAATGTCTTAATCATACAAAACATCCATCTTGCCTAATATGATGACAGCCTTCCTAGTCATGGAAACACAAATCACACTGGCACATTTTTGTGTGCTGACTCGTTACCACAGACCCACAGCATGTTCAGCCATCAGGGGCAGTGAGCAGTCAGGGCTCCAGGGTCTCTTTGGGGCCCAACAGGATGGGATGAGGGTGCTGCTGGGGTGGTGTTTGGTGATCCCAAGGTGCCAAGCCAGATTGGGCTCCACATAGGTAGCTTTTAACTTTGTAGGCTGTTGCCACCCATGGTCTCCTCTCCAAATGATCTGCCACGTCTAGTCCTTATTGTGATGATCTCTGGTCTAGGGATGCCATGGATCTCTCAATCTAATATTTCCTCTTTCATCTTGCCATGATCTTATCAAGTTGTCATTGGGTTTCACCAGACAGTGTGTTTCTGAGATAAACAAATCACCTCAAAGGCCAACAGCAGTTTTTGTTTTGCCCCTTGCCATCAAGCTCTGATTTGCATGATTGTCTGGGGCAAAGTGGAGGTGGAAAGAGAAGGCCGTGCGTGGTCTCCACAGGAACACTCAAGGAAATTTAGGCAATGGCTTTGTAGCTAAACAATTTTTTTCTGCCTTGCTTACTGTCAGGGAACCTAGGAAGCCTTCTGCATTAATACCTTTCTTTACACAGTGTGATTCTGAGGATCTCTCTTAATTTCAGTGGCACTCAAAGTTCCCCTCTTATGACAGAAATAATTTTACAGTAAGCAGTGGTTCCAAAGACACTTAAATATAAAACTGTAAGCCATCAATTGTTTTGTAATCTGTGATTTCAACCTTGTTTCCAGAGGAAGATGCTAATATTGGTAATATTTTAAAATACTTTGTCTCTTTCTGTCAGAAATGGTTCAAATTGCTGGACATGTGGATCCATCTGATATAATGGAGAAGAGTCAATATACTTTTGAAAGAAGCTATACCTCATAATTGCACTACTTCTTCAAAAGAATCAGTATGAATACATAAGTATGACTGAAACACAAAAAAAGTGTATATTTGTAAATATTTTTTTTTCTTTCAAAAAGATGAAATGAAAAAGATTTTATGTTTCAGAAAGCTGCTATAAGACAAGAAACAAAAGGACAGAAATGAGGTCATTTTACACAACAGAGGGAAGCTGGCAATGGGGTTGAATGTAAATTTCTATTGAGCAGATGATTGGTAAAGGGATGTGGCAAAACTACTGATGGTTCAGAATCGTGCAGGTCAGATAGAAACAACCAACAGCTTGAAGAGGGATTTCATTATACTGAATGGCAAGGTGATTAAATGACAGATGATATTTAATATTTGTTTGCATAAAGTAAAAACACCTTAATAAATAAAGCTTTTATTACTGCTTCCTTTGTGCGTATCATATGCCCTGACTGAGACTTCACCACACAGAGCTGTTTACAGTGAGTCACATACATTTCTCCATGAAGTTCAAAAAAGGTTAGCTTCATTTTTGAGTCAAATCACATCAGCAAGAAGTCCATCCTGAATTTTCTGAACATTAAGGAACAGAACCTTTCCTGGGGAATTTCTAACCATAATTTCATAGAAATTAGGGCATTATTCAGAAGCACTATGTGATTTTACACTTGTGCTATCCTTGTACTCTTTTCTTAAGGAGCACAGGCCACTATCAGAGTTGGATGAACCTAGAAGAGCCCTTGGTTTGCCCAGAATAGCAATTCTTATTTTACTCTCTTATAATAATTTCATGCTAATTATGCATTAGAATATTCAAGTTTTTTTTTTTTTCCAGGAAATGACAATCACTTCCCATAGTGAGATATTAATGACACCACATTTAGCATAACATAAAAATGGCCCTCATAGGCACAGAAATAGTAATCCAAAAGCTGGAGGCTATGTTGAGACTCCATCTGTGACAGAGGAATGAACACACCCACCCAACACACTTTTGGGCCGTGAGGGAATTCAGTGTGTAGGGAGGGAGGAGTGAACGCAGAGCCTGGAGGACAGATACATTTATCTCTACAAAATGTCCAGCTACCAAGTGGCTGTCCCAGGAACTGGTCTATGGTGATTTATCTCCTTCAACTGGCCCAGCCCCAAAGCCATTTGCACACCACCTCATTGCTTGCAATCTCCCTACTCTTTGATATCCAACTCAAATATATATGAAACCCATTGTCTCCTTCAGAGAAATGGAAGATGGAGACTTATTGTGTAAACTTTGACTAAATATACCCAAATGCTTGCTTAAAATCAGTGAGGGGAAAAAAAAAAAAAAAAAAAAAAAAGGCAC
>VZTE01004903.1:1826138-1871885 GCA_013397775.1 Eulacestoma nigropectus | reverse complement strand
AGGTTGTAGGGAGGGAAGTTAAACTATCAAAGAAGAAATTATTTTCTGCATGAAAATGTACCAAACTGTTCTCCCTGAGAATCTGGGATGGTGAAGTTGTCTTTTTGAGATTAATTTTCTCATTTTCACTTAAAAATCCTGTGTTGAATGTGATTTGAAGGAAAAAAAAAGGTTGACTATGAGACACTGTGACTGTTACATTTTGTTTATTATAGTAGATGCTTTTTATTAACACCTCAGGAAATAATGGAAATACAGTTGAAAACCTCCACATTTCAGAGCCCTAAGCTATATTCATTGACCTTCTACACCACACAACGCAATTCAGTTAGTTTTCTCCATTAGCCAAAGGGAGGAAACTAGTGTTAAACAAGCTTGATTTTTAACATTATGTTTTCCTAGTTGATTGAAGATGTATTCAGTTTGTGGATTGACAAGAAAGGTATGTGTAGAAGGTCAAACAGGTTACAAACATTTTTTGAATCTTACATTTCCCTGTTCTATAAGACTATGAGCAAAATGACTTAATAGGAAAAAAAGCATTCTCTTTATGTGATTGCTTTACCTCTAAAGAAAACAAACAAACAAACATTTAATATCTCTCTACCCCCTTTCACTTAGCTGGAATATCCTCTTGAAATTATCTAGGTCACTTAGGCCCACTTACCATTTAGCTATTTTTAGCTTGCTAGTTGTCTTCTACTTCTGGAGAATTATCCTGTTTGCAATTAAATTTCCTGACACTTTTTTTCCTCTCTCTGTAGACTCTGCATATTTGATGTGTACAAGCATAAAATAACATAGGTCAGTGAAAGGTCCATATTTACAGCAATCTGTAATTTTTCTTGAGGTGTTTTTTTTGTTGTTGTTGGGGTTTTTTTGTTTTGTTTTGTTTGTGTTTGGGTTTGTTTTTTTTTTTTTTTTTGTTTTTTTTTTTTGTTTTTTGTTTTTTGGTTGAGGTTTTTTTGTTTGATTTCAGGAAGAAGAATATGAAAGGATAGCATCTGATAAGGAGAAGTAAGCCTGTCTTGATGTGAAATACAGATACACAGGTCTCCCCTGGTGTATAGTAAAAACATTATGATGAACCTGTGTGTATGTATTTTTCTTTCTAACAACGTCTTCTTCCTACATGAGTTGCAAAGACAACTCTGCCATCTCCAGGTGTGGACTTTGATGAATTGATCACTGGGGCACAGTTAGAAACCTCTGAGCTTGGGTTGGTCATAGCAGAGATGGGAATCAAAGCTGTTTAGCTACTTCATGTGCAAACGAGTCATGAGGCACCGTATGGCTCAACACAACTGTGTCCACAATTGCTCTCTGGAACGTGGCATTGGCTGGTTGTAATATGGATTATAGTTGCACAAACAGAGCCAAGCACAACAGGCACCCACCTTGGGCTACAATTATGGGATATGGCTTTCATGCCAGCATGGAGCACATGCATAGAACCCAGCCCTGTGTGTGTGACATTGCCTAGGTAGGGCAGAAGTGAGCAAAATGGTCTTCCTCAGATTTCTGTATAGGGGAACAGAGGAGTTAGATAGATGTAATATTTTAGAGGGAATTGGTTATTCTGAAAGCTTATCATAACTATGGTAATACAAGGAAATTGAAGTAGGAATCTTCTCGTCTGCTACTAACTGCCAGTGAAGAATGCATTATTATGTAATTATCTAAATGTTTGTATTGCTAATGAGTACACTGGTGGCAGAATATGATCTTGTGCATCCATGAATTTGCGTTTAATTATAAACAGAAGGAATGTATAAGCAATGTAATTTAACATTACTTTCTCTATACTAATGTTCCATAAATGTTAATACTTTCATTGGTATCACATGCTTCATCTAAACGAAAACCTGTCATTCGTTGTTACATCTCTTATCTACAAATGATAGTGGGACAATTTGTGAAAGTAATTGCAATTTTAACAATACGGACATAGGCAGTTTTATGCCATTTTAAAAGCTATACCATAATCTCAAATCACACTTGGAAAATGCCAGAAGATGTATTGCATATTTACTTTGCTCTGCAACTGATGTATGGGATAAATATACGAACTACATATAAAGCTCTTAAAAGAAGCAGAAAACTGTGAAAAATAGTCTCTGTATTTACTAGTTTGTCCCATAATAAAGTTAAATAACTTCTTTCACCTCTGTAGAATCAATAAATTCATATGATCATAGCAGAGTTCACATTTTGGAAAAGAAAAGAGGATGATTTAGTATTTTGTGATGCTACAATTTGGCTTTAGGCTGATATATTCTGATCTGTTCCAAACAATTTTAAGATGCTTGATATACTTCAAGGTATGAAGCATCTCATGGATCTTACAGTATAGTGGGTCACTGTTCCAAACAGTTGTTTCATATAACTTTATAATGTGAACTATAATATAGAAGAGAGAAATTTGGAATCTGATACCTGATGTAAAGTAATCCCAATGTAGAAAGAGTCAGATTTTTTTTAATCTTATTTTAGGTTAAATATTCATAAATATATTAAATAACTTCAGCTACTGAAAGGAGGAAAATGAAAATTTCATAGGAGAAAAAAAGAAAAGCCAAGAAGACTATAACCAAGTATAATTTGATTATAATACTGGTCCTGCAAGCGTACTTGCTTTGTAAGAGGTCTTTGCAGGTAATAAAAGGCAGAATATTTGTAGTTTAGGATTTTAAAGTGTATTACAATATTTATATGTATTTTTCCCTTTTAATTCCATTAATTAGATCTCTCAGGTTTTGTTCTTTCTCACATGTGCAAATGCTTCTCAGTTGTTTTGATAGTGGCTTTTGCCTACGATGAGCCTGTATGTTGAGACTTGCAGTTCATTGTGAAACTTATTGATGAGGTATTTTGAACTTCCCTGTGAAATGATAGTAGTTGCTGAACTTAATTTCTCTTCAGGCTCTAAGAAGACAATTTAGATGCTCATCAGAAAGATGTGAAGAACTATATTTGAAAGTGTTCAGGAATTGGCATGAAAAAGGAAAGCTTAAGTGGACTTGGATGCACAGAAATACCTCCTAAAACAAAAACATGAAAAATCATTGAGGGAAAATGTCAGAAAAACGAGACAACTCGCTTCTGTAAAACCAAAAGGTGTTTTATTAGTAACAGAAGCGAAAGAAAAAGAAAAGGGATCCTTAAAACAAAAGATGATAAAAACCGGGAACACGGGGATTGGCCGCCTGGGCAACCGAACGGCAGCCCGAGACGGGGAGCTGAACAGCTCCGAGGCAAATCCCAGATAGGCTGAGATTTAGAATAAAATTTATAAATGTCTCCGAAGGAGACAGAGGCCAGGCTCCTCGGCACCAGGCTTCTGTACCGCTATCCGGCAAAAAGCGTGGCTCCACCCCGTGCAAGCCCTTTTATAGGGCCTTGGCTCCACCTCTAGGGGTTTTTCTGATTGGTGGTATTTGTAATGAGGTCACCTTTCCCTGCCAATAGATGACAATGGTGGGAAAGGGCCTCCTTATTATGCTCGTTTCCATGGAGCCGAGTTGCAGGGGTGGGCTGTGTGGTGTTATTTTTAGAAAGTGGCAGTTAGGAAGCCCTGCTAAGTGAGCCTGGCCTTAGAACTTATATTTGAAATTAAGCATAATAAAACATAATTTAAACAATTAAAATGGGAGTTTTCAGGGTCTACAATAAATTGGGACATGTATAAGCATTGTATTAAATATCTTAAACCTTTAAAAGCATTTCTTTAAACTTCTTTCAGCCTGGGACACTTAGAACTGGGATAAAGCACACCGAACATTAAAACTTTTTGAAGAACTGGTATTAAAAGTACAGAACATCAGAAATCTTTTAAAGGGAACTGGTATGAACGTGCAACACTTTAAAATTTTTAGAAAAAGCAGGGAAACTGACCCCTCCATGGGAATGCTCGGGGTCAGCTGTGTCTGGCTGGGGTGGTCAGGGGGACGAGGCGACTCCATAGGGTTGCCTGGGGTCAGCTTGTGGAGACTGGAGTGGCTTTTTAATATTTTAATAGCAACTTCAAATAAACTTAATTTTTAATAACTTTCATAACTTTAATTGATTAATAGGTCACAGATAGACAATTAGAGTGCAAAAGCCAATTTTTGGGTTATGTGAATGACAGAAAATTTCTTGGCATATACATTAAATGTGAAAACATATGCATGTCCCGAAAACCCTGGCTGAAGTACTGGAGAAGCTGACAAGAAGTCTTGGTGATATTTATGATCTAAAAATGTGTTTTTATATTGTGTCTGACTTTTTTGTATCTAGTTTATAATAGATCTCAAATGAACTTAACCCTTGTTTTCCTAAGACAGAACTTCAGTGGTGACTGAAGCACCACTAATGCCTCTAGACCTTGCAATGACAGGGCAGCGGTGGGGATTGAGACCTCTAGAGAGCCATAGCAGATGTGTTTTGTTCTGGTTTNTTTTTTTTTTTGTTTTGTGGTTTTTTTTTTTTTTTTTTTTTTTTTTTTTTTTTTTTTTTTTTTTTTTTTTTTTTTTTTTTTTTTTTTTTTTGAGGAGGAGGAACTTGGGAATGGAATGTGGAATTAGTTATCTTATGCTCAGAGGATGTGAGCAAAGTCAGGTGTGTTTATCTGCCAGTTACAGAAGTAGTTAATATTTGGGTCCCAACAGCCTTGTAATTAGTACAAAAAATGACATAGGATCAGAATAAAAGAATGAAGTAGTAAGAAATGATGTGTGGCACTTCAAAAGACTAAAACATTGAAACACAGTCTTATGCAAAATTAGATGTTTCCTAATTACTTGAAGGTTCTGTGTACATTTGTACTGAATTTTCTTCCTAGCTGCATCAAATGCAATATAAATGCAGGTCTTTGCTTGCAAGGTCCTTTTCATCTTCTCTCTGCCCTTTCTGGCCTCGAAATAATAAGAGTGAAATAGATTGAACCTCTTATATAGAGGTTTTACTAGCAATTTAATAAATTTCTGTTCTCTACCTGTTTTGCCTCTTACACCAGAAAAGCTCCACACACATTTTTACAAATCTACTTGTCTGTCATACGTTAAATTCTTTCCTAAGAACATCTTCCGATGTTTAGGAATTTGATATTTGTTTTTTTTCTTTTAGCATAATTCTTTTCAGGTATGCATTCCAAATCTTTGGGATATGTTGTTGGTCATCTTATTTTCACGTTTTGCTCTGTTGCGCCTTTGTGCACTGTTCTGTCTTTATTAGTGCTCGGGTAGTGAGCTCTATAGATCAGCAACCCCCTGGTGGTTTTTTATGTTTATCCAGTGCCTATCCCAGTGGGCTTCTGGTTCAAGATTGATTCTTAAGTACAATGGTAATGCAAATTATAATCTTGAATTGGGTATGAGCTGCTCATATTCGTATAACTCATATGAGTTATGTGACTTGTAGTAGATGTTATAAATATCGGCCTTGGTACCCTGCTCGAATTTGTCTCTACTAATATTCTCCTAACTAAGCTATGAAAATATGGGCTAGGTAAAACAAGAATAAGCCCAGCTGAGTGGCAGAGTTGGGCTAGAAAAGATGTGCTAAATTTTGCATGATTTTTCCATTATTTTCATCAGCATTTTGAGCAGTGGAAATAGAGAATACCAATATTAAATAACACAAAAATGATGGAAATTGTGGCAACTAGCGATTTGGAATGGAGGATGAGATTTTGAAGGAAATACATTTTTCCCAGTTGAAGCAATGACCAGAAATAAATAGATTGAATAGAAACTAATGAAAAATACCACAATTAAGTAGGAATAACCAAAAACAAGGTGTGGAATGGATCACAATTTTGTTTGCAGCTTGTGTCACAAAACAAACACAAGGCAACATTGCTCCACATGCGGAAGTAAGGCTGTCCCTGGAATCTGTATTGAGAGCTCTGTCTAAGAGTAGTCAGTGTAAACGTGTTCTCCTTATCTGTGAGACACCTGGACAGCCCTGTTCTGTGCGATGGGGGGAGAAAGGGGGGTTGGCACAGTGGTTGCAGCTGCTCCCAGAGCCTCTTGAGGCATGGCTTCCTTGTCATAGGGTGGGAGAGGGTGATGGAAAATCTGCATCCTGGTTTGTCTTGGAGGACTGTACCAGCCCCTCCCTGTGGGCTGTGGCATTTCTGATGGGAGGGAAGCTGTGCCAGGACACAGGGTGAGAGGATATGCAAGGCCAGGATGGGAATGGGGAGCTGTGTTTTGTGTAAGTATCAGTGGTATCAGTGTTAATCCTCAACAGGGAGGATTATAGATAGTATTTATTTATATATATTTATAGATACCATTCAGTCACTGTAAATAAAACCAGGCTGCAAATACATGGCCAGGCACTTCCCTCCTAGTTTTTTTTTACTTTGTGGCAATCAATTCCTCCTTGTAATGCCCTTCTAGCCTTGAAGGTGGTGTGAAAAATATTCTGTAAAGCTGTGTTTGTTCCAACATACTGTATGCCTTGCTGTATATACCCAGTGAAAAGATTTCTATGTATTCCTGTACATACTCCTTTAAAAGGAAATGGCAAAAGGCCCAAAAATAATTTGCCAAACTTTCCTGGGACATGCATGCAGATGCAATATGGAAATCATACTTTCTCCCGTGTCTTGGGAGTGATAGATGAGATGCCATGTTTCAGATAAAACACAAATTTGTTAGTTTTTTTGTGAGGCAGAAGTAAATTATTTTCTCTGGAGAGCCGGTTACAGCAGCAGCGTGGTTCAAGCAGGTCGTGTGCTGTAAACAACGCCCTGAAGTGGCCCTGGCAGCCAGGAGGGCCAAGCATTCCTGGGGAGCATCAGGCACAGCATCGCCAGCTGGGCAAGGGACGGGATTGTCCCGCTCTGCTCTGCACTGGGGCGGCCTCACCTCAAGTCCTGGGGGGAGTTTTGGGCACCACAATATCAAAAAAAGCCATTGAGCTGTTAGAGAGCATTAAAAGGAGGGCAGTGAGGATGGTGAAGGGCCTTGAGGGGAAGCTGTGTGAGGAGCAGCTGAGGTCACTTGGTCTGTTCAGCCTGGAGGAGGCTGAGGGGAGACCTCACTGCAGTTACAACTTCCTCGTGAGGGGAAGAGGAGGGGCAGGCACTGAGCTCTGCTCTGTGGTGACAGTGACAGGACTTGAGGGAATGGCCTGAAGTTGTGTCAGGGGAGGTTTAGGTTGGATATTAGGAAAGGCTCTTATCCCAGAGGGTGGTTGGGCACAGGAGGATCCTTGTGGGTTCCTTCCAGCTCAGTTTATTCTGTGTGATTCTGTGGTTCTGTGTGTGCTGGAACACTGGGCTTGGGTGTACTTTTGTGTTTGGCCATTGGGTGCTTTGCTGGCAGCTTTGCAATGTAGTGGGAGTGTTCTGCCTTCTCAGCATGCATTTAGGTGCCCCAAACACAGAATTAGTGGGTGGTTTCCTCTTGCCCTTTCCACAGGAGTTCTTGGTGCATGTAAAAAATGAAGTGTGTGCATGGTGAGTGATGCCTTTTTGATTTTTTTACATCTTCAGAAATTTGTTTTCTTGGGAACCAAATTCTTACACATTTTCTTCAGAGAATTGACCTAAGTGAGAAAAGGTCTTATTTATCCTAAATAAGACTTGTCCAAACCAACTGTTTTGGTTAGCTATTTAAAAGGGAAAGGACAGATATACAGACGAGCAACATGGAATACTGTGAAAAATAAGTTATTTGTGCAAAAAGCAATTTCCTGCATCAAAAGACAAAGTAAAAATGATGTATCAGTCTGTTTTAACTCCCTACAGGAGCACTCTAGGAAGAGGGGATCATTTTAGTTTTTTTCAAGATCTTTTAGAAAATTAGTTACTATATTATTTTGCAGCAAAGATTGTTTCATTATTCTGCTGCAGAAACCTAGTGTTTAGTATTTACTGTTTTTCTGTTCTGGCAGGGATGTGTCAAAAATAGGTATTGGTATCTCTGTTCAAAATTCTGATTATCTTTTAGACTGTATTTTTTTTTTCAGTTGTGAGAGGTATGGGCTGGACCTGGGGCTTCCAGTCCTTGAGGCATACTTACTGTGTATATTTTAAGGAGTAAATTTATAGTTATTTTTAAAAGTTCCTGGTTCTTTGTTTATTGATTAATGTAGTCTTCATTCTCTTGCTCCTGATTTATTCTCTTGCTCCTGATTTGCAGTTGTTCAGTAGTTTCTATGCTTCCAGTGACCATCCTGATGTTTGCATTACAAAAAAAAAAAAAAAAAAGGCAGGAGGCTAGGAAAGAGGCTTTGCTGCTTCTAACCCCTTTCCTCCCCTTTTTTGTGTCACATGAAGGTGGTAGCGGGGGGAATGGAGGTGTAACACTGGTTTCTAGTAGAGACCAAAGAGACTAGAAAAGAGGCCATGAAGAAACTGTAGAAGTTGTGTAATTACTTGAAGTAAAAAATCACATTCTTCCCAGATGTAAAGGCTTAACTATGTTACAGTTTTGACTAAAAATCAATGTTGTCGCTCATAAACCTGATGACATCTACTTTGTTATGAATGGATGAAATGTGTGCATAGACATAATACTACATTTTACTGCTATTGGCTGTTGTCACTTCCAGTGACAAGTACAACTATTTTGCCTTTATCGCAGCCATCTGTCTTGCAGGCTAATCCTTCTCATTTGTAAAAGTGTATCCCCATGGTACGTGCATCCTTCAGTCACCCAGCTGGTGGCAAACAGCCACTGGTGTTTTCCTGAGGATACGACTCCTGCTGTGTCATCCAACAGGACTCTGTGAAAGCTCTGACAGACCCATCTCCCTTCTCTTTAGTCCCATGGGGATGGGCAGCTGCCCAGTTTGTCAGCGACCGATATTTTTGCTAACAGACCTCCTGTTTCAGCAATTTTGCTTTAGGTTAGTCTCTTGCATAAGTTCAGTTCTACTGCCATGATCTCAAGATGACTTCTGCGAGTGAGAGTGGTGGGGGTATGCTTGGGAGGGGTTTCCAGGGAGAGATTTTGCTGGGGATGAAAAGGCCCAAAGAGTGTGGTTTGGCCTGGCAGACACATTTAGGTGAGGAAGAGTCCTCGCCAGTGCCTCCCAGAGGTGGCTTTTCAAAGAGGCTGAGTTTCTGTCTTCCCCTGAGCATGGGGGACAGTGACAGCTGGACCTGACCACTTCTGATCATCCCTGGCCAGTGCCAGCCTGCCTCCAGCAGGTTTTCTCCTGGAGGATTCTGTACCTTTCTCTGACTGAGTTTTCCCTTTTAAGTCCTTCAGCTACTCAGTCCTCTCTGAGCAGACACTGACTATCTGTGGTAGGGCTGCGAAGAGCCTTAAGGCAGAGGGGGCACAGAAAGAGGGTGTGAAAGGGATTAGTTCTCCCGTGTTCTTTGGTTTGGTGTTGAGTAATTTCCAGAATCTTCTGCATCATGAGAGGATCCTTCTGAAACACAAATGTGTAAGTCTGTCCAGAGACATTACTGAATGTCGGTAATAAAAAAGTCTGTGATGCTATTCCTGACCAGTGTGCTTCCCATTCTTATCGGTAAGTTTTTGAGTCTTAAGGTAGCTTTATCGAACATGGTGTACGTGAAAAATCTTTTTTCTTGGCTCTTACTGTAAAAGTATCTTCTAAATGTGCTGCATGAAATGCTCAGGTCACAGTTTGTTCCTGATTCTGATGAAAAAATACTTGTGCATCACAACTTAGTTTTGTCCCAGAGAGACCCTGAATTCCATTATTTCATTTTCTTGCTTACCTATTTTAATTCAGAACTCCAGGCAGAGTTTGAAGGGTGTGAATTTTAGCAATGTAAATATCTATCTATTATTTTTGTCTTTTTATTGTCTATAGCTTGCTGCTACTCAGAAAGTTAGTACTCCAGTATTTTAATTTTTTAATGATTGTTTGGGGTATTTTTCTTTCTGAGAAATGCAAGTGTACTGACATGAAAGAAATTATTTTTAATTTTTAATTCCATGAGAATCAAAATCACCATGAAATATATCCTGTCATCTTCTCTCTTGTTGTAGAAGATACTGGAAAGAGAACCTAGTGTGGGTCTTTGTGATGGAAATGAGTCATATAGTGAGAGTAAAAAGTGTTTTGTAAAACTGATATGGTTATGGGTTATTTTCATATAGCATTGCAACATTTGATCGTAAGGAAGGTACCAGCAAAATTTCCCAATTTGTTCGGGTTTTTTTTTATGATAATGTTCTTTCATACTGCAGAAATTCCAAGGTGAATGAGTAGGCAAATGCTGCTTTATGAGATTGATTCTCTCTCTGCCTTTGTAATAGCTTGTTTTAGTGAGTGTTGTTTTCATACTGGCTTAGAACACTTTCTCATTGAAATATTTGCATTAAAAGCATTGCCTATTAATTTTTTCTTTAATCATATGTAGCTTTGATATAAAATTTAAACTGTGACTAACATTTTTTATTTACAGTTAATGTTACTTTGTAATTGTTTAAATCGGTATTTTTAAGTTAAACAAGGCCTTAGAGCCACTCTGTAGGACTGTGTCATTAACCTATAATTGTATATTGCATGAAGTACTTTGTTTTCATTACTTTGGAAAAAGAAGTAATGACCTTGCAATTGACTCCTCTATTTAACATTTTCATCTGAGCTTTAACACCATTAGAAGTAACTGCTTGCATTGACCACAGAAGGAGCCAAAGAAGCAATGTACTGCAGTCAACCTAATTCAGTTTCAGGCTAACAAAGTTAATATTAATTGGTGATTGGCCAAGTCAAGGGCCTCTGTTAAATAGAAGTCAAGAATTTGAAACTCCTTTTTCTTTCTGTCGATTGCCAGCCCTAGGTTTTAAAATACACCATGCAGAACTTAGGTTTTCCCATCAGGATACCTAACAATTGAGTAGCCAGTAGGTCTGTGCTGCCTGACATTAACCTAAACTGTTTAAGGTGAGTAATGAGTATGGAAAGTTCCTGTTATGACAAAGACCCATTTCAGGCAGAAGTTATCTGGGAGATATCCTAAAAATATCCTTTTTTCCTTATTTGTCTGGAGTGTATTTCTCTCCAAACCCTGTCAGTACTAAATAATCATCAGGCCCTACAGTGTTTACTCATGTTGATAGGCAGCTCTAACAGCCGGCAGTGCCTCCCATTCATCTGTTCAGTATCATCAGACACAAGGAAGGCAGAGCAGACTGTCCAAACTGGCTGTCATTTCAAGAAGGCTGGGGCACATAAAAGCAATAAGTAATAATGACTTAGCCGGGGGACTGAGCTTTCTGAACCACATGAAAAATGTGCTTTGCTTAAAACCATGAAACTTGGCAGGTAGGCTTAGGATTTGCTAAGGCACAGAACAAAAGCAAATATGGTGCTTTCTGATTGCCCACTGTAGAAAACTGAGTTCTTCGGTAGAAGCTCTTTTGATTCCAATTTTCCACAGGTTCTTAAATGTGGTAGGAAAAAAGTTTTAGCAATGTTATACAGATGGCAAATGTCAGCATTTGTTTTTTTTTTTTTTTCTTCTAAAAAGTAAAGCAGGATCTATTTGTCCTAGTCTCAGTTTCTAGAAAATAAAATGGCTAAAATGGTTCTTTTTACATCTTATGGTCTTAGAAAGAAGAAAAAAGATTTAAAAATTGTGGAGATGAAGAGGCAAAGGGGCAGAGGTGTTTTTGGTAGACCTTCAAGATTCAGCTTGAGCAACTTTACTACAAATATATCATCCAGGAAGAATAGCACCTGAAAAATCTGTAGACTTTCTTCTTTATTTTTCTATGATATATACGTGCTTTTAATCAAAATGGTCAGGAGATTGGGTAGGAGTAACTCCCAATGCTGATTGTTCATGAAAGATAAGATCAGTGACCACTGTGTCTTACAGTGAAAACCTTTGTCAACACTTGGTTGCGTTAGTGAAGTAAAGTATAGTTTTCAGATTTTGACTGGGGAAAACGAAGCCAAGTTGCTTTCCTTTGAAGAGGCTCATGGCACAGCTTGCTTCCCCAGGTCTAGTCTAGCTTTTCTCAGTCATCCTGAGAAACTTCAGGAAGGGCAGCTTGTCAGCTGGGCTTGGGTAGGCTCAGGAGGGTAAGAACAAGTACGGGCTTCTGCCTTCTGAATTGGTTTAGAAGAGAAAGTACATGAAAATTTCTCTGTATCCTTTCAATAATTTGAAGTAGGCTTGTGCCTGTGCAGTGAGCTAGAGCAAATTTGGGTCATCAATATTCCAGGTACAAGGAGAGGATACTTTCATTTTGCACATCTTTAGAAACAGCATGTTGCCTTGCTCCCTGTTGTTCATATTTTTAACTGTTAATTAAATTCATTGACATTGCAGCTGTTTAGATTATTAATAGTATGCCTTATATTTGAAAATAATTACAATGCTAATATTTTTATGATCTCACTAAATACTTTTCAAAATGGACTAAAATATGTTCTGTTTAAAAGGCAAGATGGCAAAGTCAAGTCATGAATGCGTACTGTAATTAAAACATATAAATTATAGTTAAAATTTGGTTTGAATTTTCAAATAATGTAAGGTATAAAGGATTTCAGACTCTGGGAGGATATATTGAGGAAATGCTGGTCAGCTTGAACATAAGAAGACAATCATACACTTAGGGAGTGTTTAGGCATGTCTGTCTTGATCTGACAGACGATGAAATTGCTTATTTTGAAAAGTCTTTTAAATGTACTTGTAATGGTACTGGCAATTGCATAGTTTCTTTGAAGGGAAAGGTTGTTTGTTTAATTTATTGCTTCTGACAAATCTTTTTTCTTTTTTTTTGTAAGTAGCTTTCTTCTCCAGCACTGTCATTTCCTAATAAGCTACTTCTGTGATGCCGCAGCCTAATATTTAGGTTGTTCCATTTGAATAGCAAAGAAAGCTTGGTATTGTCATAAGCATTATGCATTAAGCAAATGGATGAGATTGACATAGCGGCTATGTGTACACAATTTTCTTTCCTGTCTCTTCATGTCTTTCCTAATAACAAATGTAGAAATGCTGTTAGCAGTCTGCTAATTTAGCACAGAATGCTTATAAAAAGATTTAAAAGATAACTTAGTAATTTAATATATTTATTCAAGCTTGAAAAATGGAGTTTTGCAGTTCTGAATATATTCTAATATTTGGCAAAGGCCAGGTTTTGGAATCATTTGATACCAACATTATATGTCTATTTTTGGGAGAAGTAGTAGATAATTGTCATGAAATTACAGAGATGAGGGCACTCGTACCTGTTTCAGTTCACAGAGACTGCCTCTTATAACTCTTACAATACTTGAAACAAGGTTGAATCAGTCTGGCCAGCAAGATACCTTTAAAGCAAGACATCATCAGGATATTGAGACTACTTTTAAGGAGACTTCTGAGTCTTCCTCCAGTAAGCAATCTCATTGAGGTAAACAAGTGCAGTACTCTCTGTTATTAAAGTATTGTGTTTCTTATCTCTGAGTGTTTTACACAGTACTTTTAAGAGGAACTGACCTGAGTGCAAGTTCCTGTGCAGACTCTCAGCTGTTAAACCGTAAGAGGAATTGTTTGTACCAACATCTGAACATCTGTAGAGTGTGTGCTGGGAAACAGTGGTGCTTTATCATGACACTATTTTTTTTGTTGCTGTTTTGCACACCACCTCACCACTGCAACTCAATAAATGCTCCTAAGATTAAACTGAGAAAAGTTAGGCTGAAGCTGATAGTGGAATAAAACAGTCGGCTTGGGAGGAAAAGCCTGGCATGTAATTCTAAGATGCTCATTTCTTTGACTATCTTTATATGAATAGCCATCAGCTTTGTGTTAATATTCAAATACAGGTGCTTTACCTGCAGTTACTACTGGAAAAGATCCTAAGGAGAAATCATAATAAAAAAAAAGAAAATCAGTTTCATGAGCTGACCATAATGAGTGTAGATAACTTTATGTAATGAATTTTCCATATATAAAATTACCAGCATTATATAAACGAGCATCATCTGATGTAAATACCATAAACTCTGCAGAACAAGCTATGGAGTAACTTCTTAAATAATTTAATGAACCTTATGTAAACAAGCTGCAGTGAGCAAGGCCCTAATGGCTCTACAAACATGAGGTTTTGAGTAAAATTCGACTGAACCTGAAACTGGATTAATATGGAGATTTAGAGAACTGCCTCATCTTTAATATGAAACTTTAGGTAACACTATATTCCACTTACTTTGTATGAAAAGTTACAGTGTTTCTCTAACATGCCAAGATGTAAATATAAAAGTAAATAATTATAAAAATAATTATAAAAAATAAAGTTAATTAGTCTTTGATGTAAAGGAAAATACTCAGTAGTTTATAATACCTGCAGAATTATATGAATTACCTTTTTGATGAAAAGAACCAACTAATATTTCTATAACAAGTCTTTCTTTAGCCTGTTTATATAAAAATATTTTCTGTGTATATTTACTAATTCTGGAAGTCCTGAGAAAGACAAAAATCTTGGTTCTGGAGAGTCACAGGCAGTATTCTCTAAATAAACATACTTTAATATTTTATACAGAGAGTTTTAATAGAGAAATAGGATAGATGTTCCTGTAACTTAATAACCTTGCTCCTGTGCATTTCTGTTCTGCCAGATTCCAGTTCACTATAAAGCGTAACAGAGTCGCAGTGCTGAAAATCCAATTTACTGCTCTTTGCTTAGGAAGGTCAAACACCCATACCACCAAAACACAAATAAGAAACTGATCTTTCTACATCTCCTACATTTCAGTGCTGTAATACCACTTTATCATTTGTACTGGTTCATAATAAAAATAATTTTGTTTTCTTAGGTGTAACATCTGCACAAACTGTGTCACAGGTTTAAAATGTTTTAACTTCTGATTTTTTTATTGTCTGCTTTATTTTTGGGCGTGTGTGTTTTTAAATTACATCTGAAAAGCTTAAGAGCTCTGTTAAAGTAGAGAAATGAAGCGCTTAGAAATTGTGAAATTTAAGAATTAAAGCTGCTTGTATAATCTTAATTTTGTCTTCTGTATGTTTATGCACAATGGCACAGTTTTTAATTAGAGAATCATGTACTGTTTTTTTTTTCCCCTTGGGGTTACGCTTCATTCAGTGCACAGGAGGGATAATGCTTACTTGATTGCTACCTTCATCATTTTCATACTCACTGTTCTGTGTGTAGCCGTAGGCTTTATTTACTGCATCCTAATCAAAGCAGGCTCTGATGACAGAATTTTTAATTTCCCTTGGCATTTTCTATGGGTCTTACCACTTTATATTTGAGTAGTTCCCAAATATTATTAATTGTCATCTTTACAGTCCCCAGTTTGCATTGTGGAGACAGTAATTCAGGTGAGAAACTGAAGTACTGAAAAGCAAACACAAAATGTGTTCACTGATTTGGAGTTCTGTGGCTGTCATGCATTGTGCCTGGTAGTTCAGAGGATATTTTATTACACAGCACTTTATCTGTTCCAGACAGAGATCCTCTTTGATTCTAACAGAAGCAATGAGTTTTCAACACTTCTTCTAATTCAGTACCCAGAAGATCAAGAGCACATAATAGTAATCCTTAGGGGGCTGGTTTAAATGATGTAATGTGCAGGAAGTAGAGAGATGGAAGCCAAACCCTCAGGGCAGCACTATCTGTAGAATTATTGTTTCATTTCACGTTTGCCACACGGTTTCCACTCTCAGCAACAGTTCAGACAAGGGCACTGTGGATAACAGCTTTACTGTGTAACCTGAGTTTTGTGTCCAGCTGGATGCCAAGAGATCTGTTCTGTTCACTGATTGGGGAAATGGCATGGGGTAAAAAATAAATTCAGTTTAGGGTTGTATCATGATGCATGACTGCTCTGACAGCTTGCAGCTGTAAACATTCTTCTCTGAATGCAGAGTGGGAAAAAAAATAACACAAGGAAGAGAGATAAAGCCTGACAAGTCTTACTAAAGTCTCCTTATTTGAAAATGGGAAGAAGAAAGTGGGACTCTGTGTGTGAGGGAAAGCAGACTTGGAGTAGTTAAGCAGAAGAGTTTCATGACACAGTGAAGATTTTGGAGCAATCTCAGATTGTCTGTACCCATCAGACAGTTCAGTGCCATCTTCTCTTGTTGACAATTGGTCTATGGACTCTTCTCTATTCTCTCTAAAGTAACAGTCAGTTCTTTCCTCTTGTTCCACATTTTGTGTTTCACCATGTTCCTCAACCACATCTCATTTCCCTGCTGTGGGATGAGTGGGAAGCACACTTTCTGCTCAAAGCTTTCTACCTAGTTCTAGTCCAGCTCGGAGTTGCCAGGAGGGACACAAAAATGCCAAGAAAAGCCTTGCTAAGCCTCTGAAGTCTTGGGCCAATAAGCAATTCATTTCTTTAAGTTGCTGGATGTTAGGGTGTTAACGAGGTTTTGAGAAGTTTAGCTGTTTGTCTTGTCTTGTATTAAAAATGTGATAAGCCTTCAAAATGTATAATTTTGAACCTCTGTTTTGAAAATCTAAACAATTTTCATAGGTATGTGATGAGCCACATCTGCTTTACAAAGGTGTGCAACTCCCTCCTGCCTAATCTCCCCGCTCCAGATCAGTGAAATAGCAGAGCTTTTTGCCAGGCATTTTTTAACACATGCCAGATATTTCTCAAGACCAGCAAAGCTGTTTGGCAGAATAATTACCCTTCCATTTTGCCTTGTTAAAAGGAAGTCCTTTACTCTAAAACAAAAAAACCAAACAAAACTGTAAAGCCCCACATATTTTCCACCTTGGATGTCAAAGATAGGAAAAAAAAAAAAGATCAACTGTAGTGCAAGGCAGTTAAAAATGGATAAAGATGTGAAATATCAAAAAAATCTTTAAAAAATAACCATTTCTCTCTCTATATAGTACTAAGGAGGTTTTTATCTAAGATTATGTTAACCACATATGGTGTAATAACACATGGGATACTGAGGCATTACAAGATATGGAAGATTTTGTATTAGTAAAATACATACTTTCCCCCTTGAAAAAAAAAAAAAATATAGCTCCAATGAGTGCAGTACTGCTTCCTTGCAGCTTTATAGCAGTGCTTCTTCTTGCTATAATTCTTTCTTAACATAAATGCACCACATCAGGGTACCTGGAATTGGTAAAGGCAGAAGGGGAAAGGGAAAGTGTGTCCTTACACTCCAAATCCAAGGAGTGCAGGAAATACAAGTACAAAGTTTGTCATTCTGTTCTGTCTAATTGGTCTCTCTCCATACTTTGAATGTTGCAGTGAATGTAGTGCAATGCAAATGATTTCGGGTTTGGGCTTTGGTTTGGGGTTTTTTTCGTAAAGCATTTCAAACAAAATTGTAGAGTACACTTCAGGGCTCCTTCTCTATCCAATTGTACATTGTAGTTAAGGTGATGCACAACCATTATAAGAGAGGGAAATCATATTGCTTTGTTTTTTCTGTTTCTGTTTAAGCTAAAGAATTGACATCAGTTGTTTTCCCTTAATCTGCTTGCTTTGCTTTTAGTAACTGTACAGCATTACTTGTATTATTTAAACATATTTAACTATACCTTGAAATGCTTTAGAATTTAAAAGATTAGTTTTATATGAACCAAAGCACATTTGGATTAAGATTTACCAGGGATTCAGTAAACTCACGCTTTTGCTTTTAATTTATCTAATTTTTAGGAGTTGGCTGCCTTGGAATTAGAAGAAAAAGAAGCTTAGAGCACAAACCCTAAGGGATCAGCTGACCTGACGTCTGGGTTTCAGTTTTATGAAATCTTTACGTTGTGAAATTTGAACTTCAGCTGAGCTTGCTCAGCTTTTAACTGCAGCCTTGAGACTCAGCTTGGTTTGAATCCTTATCCCATAGCTACGTAATCAATTTCCAAATTATTTAAAGTTTATCTGTAAAGTGCTAATATGCTCTCGAGTAAGGAAGTGGAAAAAAAAAAGGTGAAAACAGTTGAGAGATCCATAGCAGCAGATTTTCTCTTGCAGCTGGCCAAAACACAATCTAACTAATGATCTGAGGAAAGCAGTTTTTCCTTTCTTTTTTTTCCCCCCGTATAATTCATTGGCAAGCTTCCTGCAGTAGCTGCTTTGACAGATATAAAATTTCCTCTGTCTTTATTGCATGGTCTAGCCACTGCCAAATTTCATAGCCTTTCTTGTTCCAGTGGACACCATGGTGCTTTACTGAGATCTGAGGAAATAAAATTCAGTGAAGTGGACATACGTGAAGTTACGTATTAATATTGCCAAATATTCACCAGGCAGTGAGCAGTAAAGTTCTCAGATTATTTTCAATTCATTCCTTTTAAATAATTTATATTTCTATCTTCTCTTTAATAATAATTGTTGACAGGGAGTGCTTTCTACATGTCCTTTGCCTGTCATGCTTTGCCGTACTATGAGCATTGGACTCTCAATAGGATGCAGGATGCTACAAGTCTTTTGCTCTTGTTCCCTACTGAAGTGCAGCTTGTGTTGAGAATCTTAGGAAAAGGAGCAGGTTCCCAACTGAAAAGTAAAACTGCTGTACCCTCTCTGGTATAGGGATTAGAGGGAAAAAGGCAGCTTGTGGTCTTTGTCAGGTGCAGTGTGAAAGATGGGAATGCAGCTGGTTTCTGCATGGGGTTCAAAACGAATGTAGGGGGGAGTTAAGAGCTCAGCTAATTAGGTGGCAACTCGACACTCCTTGCTACTTGTAACCATCATTAAAATGCTTGCTCATACAGTCATCTGGCTGGTCTGCCTCACTTAGCTAACCAACAGCTTGTTTATGAGGACAGAAAATGATAAGAGGAATGGAAAATTGGGCAAAAGAAAAAAAAAGCCAGGAAAGTTGTTTCTGTAGTGCAGTGTTGAAAATATGGGCAAAAGGACTCCATACCCAGAAAAAACTATACCAGTTACTCTTACGGAATTGATAGTTATGGAAATCTAAGAACAGGATGTTTTTCCAGATAGTTTAAATGAGTGTTTTTACTGTTTTAACACCTGAAATAATAGAGAATAGCTTTGCAAAAAGTCTGGTAGCAAACACATCTTTTTCCAGGAACAAAAGACATTTTCTTTTTTGTTTTGTTGTTCTTTTTTTTGCTGTAGCTGTTTGTTTGTTGTTTTTTTTTTTTTTTTTCTTTTTCCGTAGCTGTTTGCTTGTGATAACAGCTCTCTACTGCTGCAAACTGTGCCAGTGTGTGCATATATCTTTTCTATGCTCATGGTGAATCCAACCATCATCTTAAAAAAGAACAGTTTGTTTCTGTTACTGAAAAAAAATTGGAGATGGACCAGAAGGTTCAGTAACAAAGGAAGCAGAAGGATTGGAATGCCAACTAAAATAATGTTGAGGTAGACTGAGACTGGGATTTAGGGAGGAAATGTAAATTGATTGCCTCAGATGTAGGAAGATAGCTGATAGCTCAGCAGATTGTGGTACAGAGAAGATGTAAAGTCATCTCCTAGTTGCATAATGACGAGACTGGGAAGGTGGCTGGGGGAGAGGAGATAAGGGAAGGTGTTTTGTGTGAGAAACTGATCTGCAGAGAGGAAATTAACATTGTAACTCAGTGTCACAGCACCCAAGGTAGCACCTACTTAAGTCTGATGGGAAGTCTGTGAAAGTAAGCTCTGCTAACAGAGAGTTAATGAAGATGGGGAAATGTTTTGGAGTGATTGGCTGGGATATATAGACATATATATAGACAATATACTAGAGAGTTGTTCCATGGTCAACAAAGTACCTAAGATTCACGTCCTCTGCTTGTGCATCTTCTGTAGCAGCCTCTTTTTGTAACTCCCTCCACTTCTCTCCCAGAGCTGAAGTCAGCTTTTTCGGGGTATGTTATTTTGTTATCAGTGGCTTGATTCAGAGCCAATAGTAATACCAGCTGGAGCATGAATTGTTTTCCAGAAAACTTACATTTCTCTTAAGACTGGTTTTCAGTACTAACGTTCAAAATTGCTGTATGGTTCACACAATTTGTACTGTTTCTCTTAGCTAAATTATGTATTTATGTTTTTAAAACATCTTATTATCCACAAAACTGTTTTGTCCCTGCTGACATGCCTTCCAGATGTGATTTCCATGTCACTCTCAGCTGCAAGCTGTCATCATCCCTTGATGTTCCTTGTTTGAGGCCCATTCAAACACATTCAGGTGAAATGGAAGTTACCATTAATGGCAGTCATATTTTGTTGCATTCTCAGCCTGCATTCTGCTCATAGTAAAGAATGAGCAAGTGGGCCAATACAGCAGTTTCAGACTAATTCACCAACACCTCTGCATGAAAGGACTAAACTTCTCATTTGAGAATTAGAGATGTCCGGTGTAGTCCACTGAAACAAAAAGACTACTCTAAAGAAATGCAAAAACAGATAGATATAGAACACAATTTTTAAAAAAATTAAAGCTTTTCAGGAAATGCTCACTCTTGAATAATATCTTTTATAATATCTTATATAAAATTAGAAAGACTAGTACAATACAAATTAAATTATTCAATTGTAGTTAAAAGTTGAGTTTCTTTCGTATCATCATAATGTTTTGAGATACTGTAGTTGGAACTCAGCTTTTATTTTTCTCTTTTAGGTGTGCTTGATGAAAAACTGACTCAATTTTTTAGGAACTTGACATCAAGAGAAATATCTGCTTTTCAGCTTGTTGACTAATTAATTAATGTTCAGTAGCTTTTGCTCTGCTCAGTTACCACACTGTTCAAAACCTTACAAAGATACTATAGCAGATAATACTTGAATAAGTTGTGTGAAATAGGGTTCCTGTTTTCACTTCTGTGACCTTTATAAAATCTGTATTTTCTTTGAGTGTTTAGCACTTGTGGAGGGTTTAGCAGGTTTGTGAGTACAGTAAGATTTGTGGTCTTTCTGCTGTTATCTCAGACATGACTTAGTGATTGTGACCAGATTTTTTTTAAGACTAAAAAAGTGATAGAAATACTAGCTCGTAATTCTAAGAAAAATATAATACTCGGGATACTTACCGTAATTCTGAATTGTGAGAACTCGTAAAAATATCAGAGAGTGTAAGGCTGTAATACATTTTAAAGAGTGTACTATAATACTGTGATTTCAGAGTTGCTTTCTTCTGCAACCTTGGTATCTATTGGATATTTTCTGAAAACAACCCGTTTAATTAGGCTGTTTACAAGGCACATTATATATTATTAACCTTGAATGTTATCATATTGATTTATTATGTTAGTTTTCCTCTTAAAGAAAAATTGAACAGAAATAATTTGAGTGCCCCCCCTCCCCAGTCTTTTAACAATAGACTGTTTTTTTTATTAGACTCTTTAAACTGTGGGATTTGTAAATTCAGTTTTTTTGGAGCTTACGATATTAAACAGTGCAATAAACCTTTGAGATGCACAGAGGGAATTTGTGTGTGGAAATTAACTACTATGGAGTAGTTATGTGGAGTAATTATAGTTTAATATTAACAAGTGTTCATAAATTATATATATAACATAAGCCATCTGCAAACTGAAGACTTAGGTGAGGTTCGAATGAAGAAGGGATGGTCAGCTTGGAGATGATAAATGTGTTTTCTCTACCAGAGTGATGTCATGTAGCAGAGTGTGCAGCTGGTACATAATCTGAATATCAAGTTTAGGAAGGTGTCAGACTGGTTTCCCTGAGTGACCTAGAAACCAGATCATACCTGACCTGACATAGTCATAGAGTTCTGAAAAACACCTGTCATATTCTGCTTGTGAGCTCTTGTTCTTATGGGAAGAAGTAACTGTTAGGAGTATTTAGGTATGCTGATTAAAAAGCTATGAAAGTTGATAACAATAACATTAAAGTGATGTATCTGCAAATGTAGTAGCTGAGATCTGAAAAACCCTCTGGCATCTCATATTTGAAAAGTTTAAAACTGAACCACTGCTATTCTTGGTATCGCTCTCAAGAACAACAGAGCATTGATATGAGTTCAGGGATCACACTCCCTCAATATACTTTTGGCAGAATAACATATGAGATGTAAATGCTCACCAGCATGACTTCCAGAAGAGAAATAAAATCCCTATAGAGAACACAAACCCTCATGTATGTTGTCAGAGTGACTGTGAGATTACATGTGTTGCTATTTTGACCTATAAGGAGTCCTGAGACTATGAAAAACTCACTTCATGCCTCAAAATGTAATAACAATAAATGTGACAGTTTTATTATTGTTTATTATAGTGTTTCCCACTAACTCTGATCTTACCTAGGAGAGTAGATGCATATGTCACTTTAAAGCACTGAAATGTAAGCACCCCAAAGAAAACAAGCAGAAAATATTTGTGTCAAAGCAGTAATCGCTGCTTTTAAAGGTATGTGAGGCCACAAGACAGTATTTTATGTGTTTCATAGGTGTAACAGCAATTTCTTACTCTTCTCCTACAAACAGGGCCTGTATCTGAGCTATGTTTCTACCAAAATATTCCCTGACAGCAGCAACAGATGAGAGTGAGATGTTCATTTCAGGAGCAACATTAAAGGAATGGTTTGTTACTAGTTTGAAATAACTATATTAAGACTTCTGGATAGCCCTCTATGCCTTTTAGTGAGACAGAATTCAGTGTCTTTGATCAAATATTTTTTTTTTTTATTCCAAATGTCTGTGCCAGTCCTACTAAATTTGCTTCCCATTAAAAATGGTTTGCAAATGAAACTCAGCAAGTGATAAACTAATAGGAATCTTAGTGAAAAAAATTCAGTCATGAAGGTGAGCAGCTCTGGTGCTGGCACAATCCATGGCAGGGCACCCTGGTAGCTGCCCCACGTCCTGAGCTGCCCTAGCATGATCAGTATGAGGCTCTGCAAAGGGGAGTGGTTACCAGGAGAATGGTTCATCTAGCTTGGAGGTGGCACTGAGGTTAAGTCAGTCTGTGTCCTGTGTCCAAACTGCTTCCATAAAGAAAAAAAGAGGAGTCCTTGTCATAGGAAACTCACTTCTGACAGGGAAGAGAAGGTCCAAAATGCAGAAAACACCCACTTTGTAGGGAAGTCTCTTGCCTCTCTAGGGCTTGGGTTACAGATGGGAAGAAGAACACTTCCTACCCTGGAACAGCCCTCAGATTACTATCCATTATGAATGTTTCAGGTAGGCAGTGATAAAACTGCAACAAAAAGTCCAACGCCAATCAAGAGACACTTCAGGTCTTTGAGATTACTGAGCAGGGGATCAGGGGCACAAGAAGTCTTTTCCTCTATCCTTTCAGGGACAGGGAATGATGTGGGAAGAAAGAGCAGATCAATACCTGGCTCCAAGCTGGGTGTCACCAGCAGAATTTCGGATTTTTGATCGTGTGTCAGTTTACACAACACTGAGCCTGCTGGCGACAGACGGGGCACACCTGTCTCAAATGGGAAAAAGGATCTTTGTGCAGGAGTTAGCAGGACTCAATGGAAGAGCTTTAAATGGGTTTTGAATGGGGAAAAGGATAAACCAGGCTCACTAGAGAAAAGCCTGGGTGCAGCACAACAATATTTACGGTGTACAAGTGAGGTGCTTTGATCTGCAATCTCTGTGGACGTAGGGGATGGAGAGTCATCCGACAGCAGAGATGGAAGGGTTGCTGATGTGTTAGAAACTGTGGAAAAGCTAAAAAATGATCACATAGGAATTAAGTCTTCTCCCTGACAAAAGGGGGATATTTGCCAGAATCTGCTATTTTAAGAGGGGGAACTGAGTTGGTGTAAATAATTTAAATTCAACCCAGCTGTAATACCTGTGTTTATGTCGCTAAGGTTTTCCAGAATACAAGGAGAACAAAGCAGTGTGGTTATCACTCTGTAATAAGAGCTAAAACAACAAAAAGGGTTCTCTCAGCGTATATTGTGGTCAGGTGAACTGGAGTAGGAAGCATTATCTTTGTAGTACTGTGTTTGTATCACACTTAGGAGTCTTGTCTATATAAAGGACATTGGTCATCATCATTACAATGCTGACTAGCATTTTCATGAGCAGGAGATCACATATTTGAAAATAAACCATTCTTATTCCTACTAAGATGTTTCTGTGAATATTAAGGACTAAAAGCAAAATACTTGATAGTATTTCAGTAATATTTGGAAAAAAGCAGTAAGTTATGTGATTCTGGAGCAAAATAAACTTGTGTGTGCTGAACAAGCTGCACACTAAGATAAACACTCTTTATAGAAAAGCTGTGACAAAACCACTCCACTCTTTCAGGTTTTGGTGAATTTTTGCAACCCAAGTGCAGTTGGTGTCATGTTTAAAGGCTTTTTGCAAACGGTGCCTGAAGAGAACAAAAATTAAATGTGTCAATATTATGACTCCTTACAACACACAAGAATATCCTGAACATCCAGTCTGTATCTTGTTATAGTTACCAACTTTCTCGACAATTGAAATAAGTATCTTCTATTGTAACCAGTATAGGCCTTTTTCTTGTTGACTAATGCAGTTGAATTCCAAAATTGAATTACTTAATGGTAAAAGTTTTCCAATTCAATAATATTAAAAATTTATCCACTATATTAGACATTTTTGCAGGCTTGAAAATATTTTTACAGCATTTGGATGAATTTTTATTATGTAAATTTTCTGTGGGGTGTATAATTTTAAAATATTCTTTTTCTTAATCCACATTTCAAGTTTTTAATTGAAATTTTTTTTGCATTTTAATTGAACCTACAGTACTCTCAGTAAACCACAGTGGCTGAATGTTTGAGCTCTCAGTTTGGGTTTTCTCTGTTTTCATGATGTCAAAGTGATTTCCATTTCAGAGGACTTTGCTTCCTCTCCCCATGTGTGAAAATTTTGAGCCAACCATTTTGACATAAATACTCTGTCTGTACGTAAAAATAAAAACATGCCCCAGGCAAGGACTCATGACCCGGCGATCTTTATTTAGCCTGAATAGAAGATTTTCATCAGTCATACATTGCAGAAAACAGCTTGATAATAAAATGTGATAAACCTAATGCTAAGAAATCCATATTGAATGGGAAATACTGTTGACAATTAATTTCTAACATCAATCTCTTTAAGCCCATGGCATATAAACTTCTGTCCTATTTCCTGAAGTTGATAAAAATTAATGTTATATTCTGGTAGAAAGCTTAATAAGGATACACTTGCTCTTCTAATTTAGTTCTGATTTTTTTTTTTCCTGTGTACTTTTTTCCCAAGTCTAGAATCAGAATAATTTAGGTTGGAAACTTCCTCTGGAGGTCATCCTGTCCAACCTTCTGCTCACAGCAGGGCCTACCTCAAAGTTAGATCTAACTTCAAAGTTGGATCATGCTGCTTGGGATCATACCCATCAAAGTCTTGAATATACAAAGAATTTTTAATAGGATTTTCTTCTTTACTTTCCAAGGATGAGTTTTGCTTTAGTGCATACTTTTTATTGTTCCTTGTATTTTTTTTTCTTGAAATTTTTGTGAGGTTTTTGGATAGATAATTTCTTAGGACAACCAAGTCTGCATGAAGATATATTTTTTATTCTATAGTTTATAATGAAATCACCCTAGACAAAGGTTTGATCAGATTTAATTTGGTGACTGCAAATGAAACAAAAAATGCAGAAGTAATGAGCTCCAGTTACAGCAATTGTGGTCAGTTTTTATAATAAAAGCTAAAAGGGGAATTATCTCTGCTTCAGCATGTTGGACAGTATAATTCTTGCAGTCAGCTGAAATAGCAGCAAAAGGCCTTAACTTGTAGTTAAAAATTTTACAGAAAATGCATTGACCGATTTATAATTTAATTCTGTGAACAATTAATAAAATGCTGAGACTGAATAAAAGTAATGAATCTGCTGAATATCAGCTGTGTTTTAAAGCAGAGGATGTGCTAATTTAATATCAAAACCAGTAATGAAAAAAGTTTTGTTTTGCCTTCTTATTTTTCTAAACCATATCAGTTGAGCAGCTGGTGGTTTAATGACAAATACAGCTCTTAATTTAGCTCAGTTATCACCACACACTATTTATTAATTTATTGAAGAAGGTACATAAAAGATTTCAACATTTTAACTTAATTTCCCAATAAATATCATTGGCCTCTTAAAAGATTATCTGTTTTTGTCTAATTATCTTTTAAAAAATTTGGTTCTAATTTCAGTGATACATGTTGTCTCCTACACTTAGTTTTATCAGTTAAAAAAACTAGCAGATATACTCTTGATACTTATCAAGAAGAACAAAGAATTTTCATGTCTTCACTATGTCATGACCAGCTTTCATACTTTGATTTCTAAGACTTCAGCATGTTTTGCTGCCAAGATATCTTTTATTCAAAGTACAGATAGCTCATTACCTTGCACTTTGACTGCAGTGTCTGAGCATGTATTTCCACTAAAACGCAAAACTATATGCTAATCTCGTGTGGATTTAGAATAAATTCTAAAGATTCTTTCTTGACATCTTCACAGCCTTGAATATGTTTATTCCATGTATTTGATGCATTTCCTTCTATTGTATTTTTGTTCTTATTCATCCTAAATGTCTGGGTATATTGTCCAAAACATTGAATGCTCTCGAAATTATTTTTCGGAATTCTTCTTCCTAATGAGGTTGTTTTATTTTTTGTTTGTTTTTTTTTTTTTTTTTTTTTGATCTGTCTTTTTTATCTCTGTGTTGAAGTTCCAATAAGATTATTAAATTAGTTCATGAATCCATATGAAAGTAACAAAAATGGGAGTGGTGAATATAGTTTATTTTAATTTTTAGCAAGGTTTTTGGCATAGATTCCTCTGTCAAAATAGACTGGTGATATAGGGGCTGGAAAAATTGACCAGAAGGTGAGTGGGAAACTGATATGGCTAGGCCTAAATACTGAGATTAGTGAAGACTAACAAACAGTCCCTTTGAACCAAAGATAAATGTGAAAGATGGTTTTATTTCTTTTCTGAGCTTTGATCCTTAACATTTCATCATTTCTGATTAAAATTATGAAAATAGTGTCTTGACCAGTCTTATGCTGAAAGCTTCAGTAAGCGTGTGCATCAATTACAGAAGTTTCAACAAAATTGTTTGGGCAAGAATATTTAGACAGTCAAACAAACAGCAATGTGAGTTTTTGAGTTGGGTTTGTTTGGGTTTTTTTTTATTTTCTTCACAAAAAACATTGGAAATTTGTCTTGGCACAGTAAATATATGTGGAATCATGTAAAAGTTCTAATGGTGTTCAGTATATTTTTATTGTTGCACTCTCTCTAGAGAAGTAAAATTTTCATACTTCCTTTTAGCACCTTTCCTCCTCCTGAATAACTGAGAAGTTTCTTGATGAGTCAATAACTTGAAAACCATATCCTACTGTTTACTGAGGAAAAACTTCAGCATTTATTTTCGTACAGTCATGTTTGAAAATTTTCTTGAGAGGCATAACACCTATACTTAAAAGTTCTAAATAATTACTTTTTTCTAGTTCCTCCTTCATTGACTATTTATACACAGTTTTCTAAAGAGATGTTTGAACATCTGGGAGTGGCAGTAAATTAGAGCAAAATGCCTATCATTTCTATCCTGTTGCAAAAATTAAAATAATTGAATATTTGAGGTGATTATCCAAGTAATAATCTTCTTTACTGAGGACAAAAGATTGAATTTTCAAAGCAGCCCTCTCATATTCTTGAACAGTTTTTCATATGAAAAATCCAGTATTATTTGGAGTACGATCTTAGGACACTGTAATGCATTTCATAGCAAAAGTAAAGGTTGTTGTGACGATGTAGTTACACACTGTTTGATTAATGCTATTATTCTCTGAAATTTGGTAAGCAACAGGTTGGGGTTTTCCTGAAAAGTTTCTTCAGCTTAACTGGAAATAAATGGTCACATAAAGCATAAATATTTTTTAATACATTTATGTCATATGTCTGTTTTATGCCTGCACTGCAAAATGCGTCCAGTAGTTTAATACTTTCTGATAAAATTCAGAAGACATTATAAGTCAAAGTTCAAATGTGTTTAGTTTCAGTTGAAAAAGACTGTCAGATGCAGGAATAGAGTGGTAAATGTTGGCAAAATTGAAAGGAGTCATTTAAAAGTTTACAATGAGTTGTTGTTAGAACTGACAATAATTTTGCTGGGAACCCTTGCTAGTTGCTCAGAAATGCTAAGCGGTTGGGTAAAGACATGTCTACATTTGAAACAAATAGTGAGAGCAAAGCATAAGCAATTGATCTAAGCTTGGAGCTATAAAATATTTCAGACAGCAATATATGTATGTTTGAAGTATGAATGTACAAGGTTACTTGATAACTTACGTGCAACCAAAAGTCTGGTCGGAAGTAACATCCAATCAGTGCTTTACAAAAGAAATGCATCTCCAGTTATGTTAGTAATAAGCAATGCCTTGAAGTGTAGTCAAAAGAACAGGTTTTATTGTGCTGAGTGCTGATACATCAAAGAGTATAGACGTGGGTCTCCTTGACATTTATATTCTTTTTTTTTTTTTTATTTTCTAAATGAAAGCTTGTTTTTTATGCCAAATGACTGTAACTGCATAGATACATGTAGTTTAGGATGAGGTGGGGAGGAAATGATAACCGGGCACTACACAGCATCTGGGCCAACAGAGAATATGAGGATCCAAGATAAAATAACTGGGTTTTAGCAAATATTGACTAAGGAGTAGCTGTATGTACATCTTAACTTTGATCCATTCATTACCTTTAGGGTGAAATAATTTCCATTGCATTCCCCTAAAACACATTGTCAGTGTCTGTGCAATGCTGCAACTAATAAATATTTTTTATTAAAAATGTGGTATAAGCAATAAGGCTTTTCACTGAACAGGCAGACTAGGTTTATCTCCCCTGATTTTATTTTTAAATTACTTTGAGATACAAACAGATTGGAGCCATTTGAAATTCACTGTTCCCCAGTCAGCAATAAAGAAAACAACACAAATTAAATTAACCTGATGATGGAGCTGAGTCTCGAGTTGAGAGGGAATCTGTGTTTCAGTCTGTTTGGTCTCAGATAGCTTTCTTAGCATCCACAGTCACTTTTGGGGACTTTTAAAGGGTGGTTTTCAACAGGAATATCTGACATTACAAGTAATATGGAGTTCAAAGGAACACACTGTCAATTAGTGCTGAGTCTCAGCAAGGAAGAATTTGTTGTCAACATCATTATACATCACCATTAAAGGTAGATGTTGCATGCAATTAATTGGCAACTTTCCAATTAGTTTGGTTCTGTGTGTGTCATGGAAATGTTACATTCCAGTCAAAAGAAGTTCAGCTTCTCTAAAGCCGGTTTAAGAAGAAAATGATTAATGTGTGAGGATGATGAAAGAATACTATTTGACTCAGATGTGTGTCAAAGTATGTGTGACGACTTCTATGGTTCATATTACTATTTAAATATTAATGACTTATAGGAAATCTATTTTTTTGAGTTTAATTATAAACCCCATGGTTTTTGTTTTGGCTTGCCTCTGCACCCCAGTGTGGAATGGCACAGTTGTCAGTGTCAGGGTGTGAGCTCTTAGTGGCTATTGGCATAAATGAGGGACAGCTCGATCCCTTACCCTGTATCTCATCTTACTTTTCTATTTGTAGCATGGCAATTTCTTTCTATGTTTCTTTGCTTTCCAGGCATAGTTTCTAGAGTCCTTTTAAAGCAGAATTCAGACTGCTAAATGCCAGGGATGTAGGAGGTAAACATTTCACAGGAAATTAACATAAGGTAATCCATGATTATGCTAACAAAAATGGGGATAAATAGCACTAGAATTATTTTTAGAGGTGTTTTTTTTGTTTGGTTGGTTTTTGTTTTTTGGGTTTTTTTTAATACTGTTTACCTAAGCACGATTAATAGTGAAGTGTCAGTTTAAAATAAGTGATATTTTACTGGTATATGTAAAGACCTAGGCAACCAGTCTACATATGTTGATTTCAAAATGAGTCAGAGGTACATATTTGAGTGTTATCTATATAATATTTATTGTTTAATTGAATAAGTGTGCAGATTACTTTCTTTCCATTTCATACATCTGCTTTGTCTGATTCTTTCAAGGTATGGTCATTGATAATCTCAGCTTTGATTTAATCTCACTTTTGATTTAAAAAGACTGTAAAATTGTATTTTCTTTGCGAAAATACAGCATTAAGAAAAAAGAAAAAATCTGTCTTAGATTACTGAGTTTTGCGCAGAATCTCTAGTTTAGTGTAGTTTGTTAGAAGGAAATATTACTTTTTGTGAATTTTTTCTGGCAGTCTCAATAAAAATAAGATCTCTAATTTTTCTCTACTGAGGAATAATTGGAGTAAGAATTACTGCTTACACAAACTCTATATAGGTCCTTCTAGAAGCAGTACCGTTACATAATTATGGAACATGACCTTGTGATCTGAAGCAAAGACAGCTTTGTGCTCTGTTGGCTCCCACAAATTTGTACAATTTATCTTATGAAATAGGAAATAATTGAAAATAATGTGAATGGGAAATTGCACAGAGACTGTCAGAACAAACTCCATAAATTCTACCTAGCCACTTTTATCACCTCTCACTATGCTAAACATGAAAATTATAGCTTGCGGCCTTTTACAGTCTCAAAATAGCAGTTTTCAGAAGTGATGGTATCTTCTGTAATCCATAGGCAGATGTTACAGACTCAATGAGTTTTCTGTTTCTCTGTACAAATAGTACACAGCTGATGTACTCTGCTGTACTGCAGAAGGGTGTCATTCCTAGGAAAAAAAAAAAACATCAAAGGAGAACTTTTACAGGATTTGCACATTTATCAGTAATAGTTGACATGGTTTATCTGACTAATACATCTTTCAAAGAGTTTTTATGTTACTGTTATGAAAAACCAAAAGTAACAGTCTTTAAAGCAGATTTTCAGGCAGACGATTTTTTTTTTTTTTTTCCTTTTTGGAAACTAGTCATAAAGACGAAGGTGTTACAGCATCACCATTTCCATACCAGCCCTAAATGAGGTATTACAGCAGAAGTCCTCCTGCTAAAGGACTGAGATAGACAGCAGTGGAGGCGAAAAGAGATGAAAAGAGGAAAAAAGAAGTGAAACTCATTAATATCTGTAATACTATAAAGATATCAAAAGTACATTAAGCTTTCAATGGCTTCATATATCTTGTTAGAGTTTAGTAAAATGGCTTACAAAATCAGCTGTCAGGATCCATTACTGACCAGGAGCTGGCTTCTTGGTGGGATTGCAAGAGTCTCTTTTTCTTTATTTTCTAGCAGACATTTACATAGTTTGGGTGTCTTTGTCTACGGAGACTTTTTATATTCCAGGGGTGTATATGAAAGATTTTCTTTGGCGTTTTTTCCTCTTGGGTTTTTTCAGTTTTCACAGCATTGGGTGTAACCTTGGTGCTTTTGAGGAGGCAAGGAAAGGCTGTACACAAACCAGAGGTACAGACATAAATTTGGATACACATAATAAAGTAGTATAAAATTTGCAGTAACATTGAAATACTTCCCTGAAATTATGGAATTCTCTGCTTCCTCCTGACTACTTCTCTCATTACATTATACCAATGCATACTTACATATACATAGACTCACATATATTTTTAGCAATTACTGGTTTATTTGTTTTGTTGCTTCTACGCTTAATATGTGTATAATCAACATGGATCTGTTGAGTACTGGTTTAGCTCAGAGTAGTGACCACAGGACTTGACATCAGAGGTTATAAATCAAGTGCTATCACCTTACACCTTTGGCAGCCACTGTATTCTGAGTTAGCACTGAGTATTCATCATTATCCCATATAGAGAAAAGGTTGGGACAGAAAATCCCCCGGTGTACATAGACCTGTGTTTTGAAAGTTTATTTCACTCACTGCAGTGTATAAATTTTAATACCGTAGCATGTGATTGCTGAGAAATCTTTTAGATTTTAGTCTTACTGAAGCGTTCATTCAGCCTAAACCTTGGAAATGTGTCCATTTGCTCTGAGGTCATTATGCCGCTGAGGTTCAGGTCAGGAGCTTCTCACGTGCAACATGTTGCCAGGCTATGACCTCAGTTATTGCTTGAGTATTTGCAGCATTTCATTTGTGGTACTGTTGCTAAGGCAACTAGCTTATAACAAATTTCTGTTTGCATTTCTAGATGGAAGGAGCTGATGAGTTGCATTTCTTAGTCTCTCAGCTCTGTTCCAGAACTGTCGTTAGGTTTGCTAGAGCTCTTTTAATTGCTAATTTTAACTGACATCTCTGAGATTTTTTCACTATACCTAAGCTCTATTCTGACCTCTTTTGTGAGACCCCAGGAAGCCTTCCTTTGCATTCTTTTTTCATCATGCAGGAAGACTCTACACATTGAATTTTATGAAATTGCTGGAAAAACCTGAAGGTGTTTTGTGTGAACATATTTTATCCAGTTATAAGTTTTCTGTTTCTGTCTTACAGTTCCAAACTTGAGTCATTTTTATTATGAACCTTGTGCAGCCTGGCCTGTTACAAATTCACTAATGTTATATTTTGGATGAACAATCCCCAGGCATATACAGCAATGATTTTGATTGACTGTTCCTTACTGCAGTTTATGATTGCTTGCAGAGAGTCACCCTTGATAGAATTAGATACTTTATCTACTCATTCTTCCTCAGTTGTTCCCTGAGTTGCAATAACATCACAGCTGACAGCAAAATTAATATCTTTCCTTGTCAACAGAGATGCTCTTTCCTCATGCTTTGTCTTCCAGAGTTCACACAACCTACTTTACATTTTATGTTGGTTTTTATTTGTGCAATTTACTTTGTCATCACCCTAGAATTCTCAAGTTCCTCTTTCCTGGCACAAGGAAAACAGTTATTACTTTGCCCTTTAAGCATGAATTCTTTCCATTTGTTGTCAAATATTGTACTGTTAGATTCTGGAAACCTTAGTAGTAATTAGCTCCACAATTCCCTTCCACTTATATCAACATTAGACCAAATGGATAATAATATGTTAAATATAATGACCTAGGGAAGGAATTTTTTTTTCATTAATTACTTTCTATTGGAATTGCTAACAGATGTCTAGTAATAATAGAGTGTTGTCATGCTTTAATGGCAGTCCTAAGATATCACAAATGTTTCCCACCTGTTCTTCAGTATTTGTTAAATTAGTTTTGCCTTTAAAGAACATTGATATTTACAGAGGAATAAGTGCAAGGCCTTTGCAGACTTTCTGCCTTCCTACTTAATATGACTTTTGTGTACAGTATTCATGAATCATAGTTTGATGGAGTGAACCGACCTTAATACTTCCTGTTTTATGAAACTTTAAGACATTTAATGAAATTTCATTTTCATTAATACATGAAAATTACTAAATTTTATAAAAAGGATGAGAAAGTTAATTTGCAGTTCTTCAGGCACATAACTGAATGAATTTACTACAAGTTCTGAAAACTAATGGAAGATACAACAAGGCAGTTATCAGATAAAGGTTGAAATTAGGAATAATAAGATTTTTCAAATTATCTAGGAATCTTATTAATAAAACAGACTATCATAGAGTATTTAAGAGGTTCCCCTTAGGGGGAAAAAGAAATGGCAATCTTCTGTAGAGAATGTTAAAGGGGAAGTCAGCTTACTTCCAGTTCAAGACTTCTGCCAGTGTTTTAGGCAGACTTAAAGACCTTTCTGTTGAAGCATAGAGTTAATGTACAGGATGCAACAGCTCCTACAGTGTATTTGTCCATTATTCCTTAATATGACCTGGAGGAGGCAGTAGAAGGAATGCATGACTCCACTTTTATTTTCTCTTTGGCAGTATTTACTCATATATGTTACCAGTATTTCCATTGTCCTTGTGCACACAATGGGGAGACCTAATTGTTGTGGTTTAACCCCAGCCAGCAGTGAAATACCACACAGACTCTGGCTCACAGCTCCTCTCACTGGGTGGAATGGGGAGGAGAATCAGAAAAAAAAAAAGGTAAAATTAGAAGGTTGAGATAAGAATAGTTTAATATTTGAAATAAAGTAAAATTTAGTAGTATTAGTAATGATGATGATAATAAAAAATATTAATTATATTGATAATGATAATTATGATAATCATGATGATGATGATGATAATAATAATAATAATAATAATATGAATAATAATAATATTGCAAAAGGGGAGAGAGAGAGTGAGAGCAAGAGGGAGGCAAAACTCAAGAAAGGCAAGTGATGCACAGCACTCATCTATCTCCAAGCAGTGATCTGCCCCTCCCTGCCAACTCTCCCCAGCTTATATACTGAGCATGATGTTCTGTGGTAAGAAATATCCCTTTGGCCATTCTGAGGCAGCTATCCTGGCTATGCTCCCCCTACTCTGGCTTCTTGTACACCTGCTCACTGGTAGAGCATGGTAAATTGAAAAGTTCTTGACTTAAAGGAAATGCTACTTAGCAACAACTAAAACATCAGTGTATTATCAACATTATTCTCGTTTAAAATCCAAAACATTCTCAGTCAGAGAGGAAGGACAGTGTTGTACCACTTGTGCTTTATGTTTACAGGAGTGTTGGCTGTGTGCATTTGCTGGAAAAGGTTCTGCTCTTTGTCTTGTTAGGTCTGGCTGCCAGCCACATGAAAACTCATGAGCATGTGTGTGTGTCCATCCATGTGCCCATCAAGAATGTGTATTCACACATTCTAGAACTGGAGATGGAAAACCACCACTCCAGGGATTTGGCTCCCTCTTACAGCCTTAGGTCTTTCTAGCTTCCCCAGGAGATAGGGAGAAGTGACTTTGGATGGTGTTGATAATAGGAGACTAAAGAACTGATATTGTTTTGTGTTCACTTTTCTTGTAATGGATTGTTTCTTAAGGAAAGTTTATCTGATATATCCAAATCTATTTGGAGCCCATTATTTGGATACAAAATGTCTGTGTAGTTGTTAGGTCTTAATCTCTTGGCAGTGAATACTGTTTATCCCTTAAAACATTGTATGCATTTAAAAAAAAAAAAAAATCTTTATTTAATGATCTACTATTCTGAAAAACATCACAGAAGTAAATAAAGCTCCAATGATTTTCTAGAAATACAAGACAACTGATGGATGCAGGCTGGTAAGAACAGAAATTTTGTCAAAGTTAATGATATAAAATGATCAAAACATTTTCTAAAACCATCCAATTAGTTGTTCAGTACCTCCTGTCCACCCACTCATTTGTTCTTTCAGTAGCAAGAGTTTTTTTTCTCTATTACTGAAACTCTGCAATAATACCACAATAAAGACTTGACAAACTATAAGGAACATATGTTTTAGTTTTAATTGACTTTTAACCATAAAATACAAGTTGTATGATTTCTTAGAATAAATAATGATTTAAAGTATGTTTTTCCCTGGACCTGGGCCCTTCAAAATTGGGATTATGTCCTTCAAATGATACATTATTATCTTCTAGGGGTAGATTTTACTTAAAAGTATCATAATGTACCCATTAATTTTTTTGAATGTAGCTCTTCCTGATATTTCCTGTGGAAAGCTGTACTGTTTGGTAAAAGAGATTTGGCTTTAGAAGGTAAAGTAAATTAACTAGCATTAGGACAGCTAACATATATCTAAAGATTAAATAGTCATTCATATGTTTGAACTTTCTTAAAAATAACATCTGTATTTCTGGAAATACATTTCAGCACTTTGAAGTCAAAAAAGTGGCTCAATATTGGCTGGTTTCGTTTGCTTTAATTACTTTAGGTAATTATTCAATTCCAGTAGTGCCTATGGTTGACAAAATAAGGGCAAAATGAATTTGTCACTTACTCACGGGCATTTCTTGTAAAATTTCTCAGCACAATTGAGTCAGCAGTGCCCTGGCAGCCAGGAGGGCCAAGCGGGTCCTGGGGGGCATCAGGCACAGCATCGCCAGCCGGGCAAGGGAGGGGATTGTCCCGCTCTGCTCTGCTCTGCTCTGCTCTGCACTGGGGCAGCCTCACCTCGAGTCCTGGGGGCAGTTTTAGGTGCCACAATATAAAAAAACCATTGAGCTCTTAGAGAACGTGTAAAGGATGTTATAAAAATTAAAATTATTATTCTCAGTACTGGAGTGGGAGGAGAAATTCATGTAGTGGGATATATAACTGGAAACTGCTGGCAAAATTTACAGGGAATTACTTCAGTGGAGGAGACATTTTTTTTTTTTTTTTCAGGATAAGAATTTTTTTCATTCATCTGTTGTACCATGTTGTGTTAATGGAAATGATCATCGTAATACATATTTAGACATTTGAATTTAGCAATTGATAACAATCAGTATTTACGGTGGAAAAGAAGGGGGTTTTCAAAATATTTTTCATATCAATGTATTTTTTTTTGCTGCCATCTTTTTTGTGTTGTTCTAAGCATATTACTTAATATATATTTCTATATTTCTCCTTTTACATCTTGCAGCTAATGAATGATTTGAAAATTTTCTGCTGTATAATTTTCTTTAAAAATTGTGAAAACGTTATGAATCTGAACCCCTATCGATCATATTTTCCATTGCTGACACTCTAGCTAACTTGGGAATTCTGCTTACCCTGTCTTCTGCCTTGGGTTACTCTTCATTATATAGCCATGACAGATTGCTCCTATAAAATACATAAATCCACAGTATAATTATTCAATCCAATGTCATCATCATTATCAAGAAATTTCTGTGATTAATTACTCTTCTAATGCATTTCCTTAGTACAGTCTTTTGTCAGCTTTGCCACTCCTGATCACTAAGCTCTGACTCCACTGTGCATATACATTTCAGATCCATGATTTGTTTCTTAGGCTCTGCAAGGATTCAACAAATGTTTGTAAATGTCTTGTTGCTTCTCTATACATACCCCTAAGTGCACTAAGCAACCTTTCAAGTTTGTACCATTTCAGTTTCCCCAGTAAACAGAGGAGAGCTGGTGGGAATTACCAGCTGTGGCTCACCTGCACCCTTCAGTGTGCTGCCCTCACTAATACCTGTAAGGTGTGATCTAGGGGAGTAAATAATATAATAAGGGAGATAATACAATGAAAGCCATCCCCATCTACTTCCCAAATCTAGAATACTTACTTATGTGCATGTGGGTTGGAATGGAAGACTATAAAAATCCTATTGTGTTCAGAATGGTTCTGAAGCCAGATGACAGGAGATCTGAATACAGTTTTGTGGAGAGTTGTTCACTCCGTGACCATGTTGATGACAGAAATGGGAATCCTGCACTTCCATTACTCTTGAAAAGAATTTTTTAAAGGGATGACGAGAAGGCAAGGATAAAAGGACAGGCATCTCATTTGTGTCCTACTGTACTTTTAGTCAGAGATTTGTGCCAAAAGCTTGTTTAAAGTATTTCGTATTGTTCCTCTTTTTTTTATAGTCATTATAATTTTGAAGATATTTGAGTGATGGTGATTAGGTAAGCACTTCTGATGAGCTGTTTAAATGCTTGCTTAGATATTTCACTTATGAAATACTCTGCATAAATTGCAATAAGTGAAGCTACAAAAGCAGGTATTTTCTCTATTTAGAAGGAGTACTTTTTATTCCTTCTTCTAAGGCATTTAAGTCCTTATGAATACATTTCTGTTTTCTTGGAAGTGGAGCAAGAAGAGAAGTGAACTCTGTAAAAGATAACAGCATAATTCAGGCTGGATAGCCCAGAGTGGCTGAGGCTGGAAGGGACTCCAGAGGTCATCTTGCTGCATGTGCAATAGTGTTACTTCAGGGATGTGTGTGTTTGTGGAGAGCAATGACTGACTGGTTGACCTCACTAGTTACCAAACGAGATTTTTAGTGTTAAAAACTGTTTTGCTTTTGACACATACTTCACTGATTGCAGTAAGTAAAGAGTAATTATGAGAAGCTGAAGTGCTTGAAAGATTCCTTTTTAGGTTTTTACCTTTGCTTCATACATCAATCTGAAACATCTTTCTACGGTGTAATTTGATGAGAAAGACAAAAGTAGACAAACACTCTTGGACTCCATGGGTGTTTCATTTTTACTCTTGATAGTTTATGTGTTTGCTGCTGTCATTGTCATTAAAAATCATTATTGCTTTCGAACTGGTATATCTCAAAGGCCAAATTAACTGCAATTAACTGTAGATGTAAAGTGATTTTTAAGTTGCTAAAAATAGCTATACTGTAACATTGAGTTTGAAGTTGGAGGCTAATTGCATCATTTTAGAAATAACAAACCCCAGAACTTTAACACATTAACTATAATTTACTCCACTAACATGTACAAATTGAAATCTTTTAAGTGTATTTAAATTGACTTTTAATTTTTCTTATTTCATCTTGTATGCTTTATTAAAAAGCATTAAGGGATCTCGAGGCCAATATTGCTCTGAAGTATATCAACAGAAACACAAGGGTGATTTAAAAACGTTTCATTATATTTCCTATAAGAGGTTGAACTATTTATAAAACTCAGTAATTCACTTGTAATGAGGATCATAAAGCTCTGTACTATTTCTATGAAACACCTCTTGCATTTTGTTACTACACTACCCTTTTTATTTTTTCTTTTTTTTTCTTTTTTTTTTTTTCCTTGTGGTTGGTATCTGCTGATATAGGAAAGGTTGCTTTTCATTGCATGTTTATAGAAGTGAGAGGACTTTTATCCTGACTGGAGGCTTTGAATATAATTGTACAGTAACTCCAAAAAAAGTACTGAGCACCAAAAGGAGAGGAAGGAATGTGGGCAGGTGTCAATGAGCAGTGGTGTAGTGGCACAGAGACATGGGTTAAAGCAGTAAGAAAATAAAGATGAGGAAAAATAGAGAATGATCAAATGCTGATTTTGTATGAATGAGAAAAGACATAAATTTCTTGTAATGCTGGAATTGATAGAATATCTTGTTTATTAGTGCAACTGACTTGCAGTAAAACAAGTCATTGTCTAAAATGTGGACATATTCTGAACCAGATGAAATGTAGGAGCGTATCTTTTACTGGAGCTTAGCCGGTTTCATTAACTGTCTTGAGCAGAGTCCTCTGGATCGGACCTAGATGAAACGTTAGTTTTGAGATGAGAAAGGCAGAATTCATGTATCTCCTGCATTGTGCATGGGATGTGCCCACCTGGCCCTCCGTGTAAACTCACATGCTTTGGAGCCACTGTCCATCAGAAAGTGGCACCACATGGTGTCACCTCAGGGTTCCTGAGCCTGTCTTGCACGAAGTCCCAGTGTGGAAGAGTGATGCTAAGTGTTAAGTTTCATCAAGGTCCGTCTCCCTGGAAGAGAGTACAAGCAAACATGAGAAAAGGTACACACTTTTTAAGCCTGATGCTGTGACTCCTCTCCATCATATGATTGACACCACCATCAACCTCAAAAAGCATGACACTTACATAATCACTTTGTATAAGTAAGTGTATGAATATTCTTATTAATTAGCTGACAGATACTTTATGACTTTCTCTTCATCTGATGACTCACCAGCACTCATTGGTGTTGTCACTAACTAGAGTTGGCTCCTTTCTGGCACGTCATGAGTAACAATTGATATTTTGTCAACAGAAATGATAAATTCCTATTTTTTTTCTTTGCTGCTGTTGTTAATCATGATACTACTCTTTATTTTGTGGCTTTAATTTCTAAGAAGACCTTTAATTATCTCAGTTCTTCTCTGTAGATCTAATCCACCTCCAAAAACAATAATGATCTTTCATATTTTGATAAATTAAGACCTCATGCATTTTTCAGCCACTATGTAGTAAAGGAAACATGATTTTGTATACCAGTAATATTTGGACCAGTTGTCTGCCTCTCTTTCATAATACGAGTAGAATCTTCATGCTGGCCTTCTTAGTATCTAAAAGTTAGCTTGATGCAAATCTGGTTTTCATAAACTTTGATAAATGCTTTAGAAAGCCGTGAAGAAAAGCCTGAGAGGAGACGCTAAGTGTACAGTACTGGGCTGAGAAAGTGATTTTGTCTGTTGCATTTGAATCTTAAAAGTTGGTTGTGTTTAATGAACCATTCTGAATTTTTCCGTGAAAAGCTTGGTAGCACCTTTCTCTGTAGGGTACATATGTGAGGATTTCTCTAATAAGAAACACCAGGACATTTTATAGGAGAATTGATAAAATTAATAGTAATAAATCAGCAATGGTCTAGCTAGTCTTCACAATCCAGATCATTGGTATTCACCCCAACATTCTCAAGGAACTCAATCATGAAATTACTGACTGCTGGGTTTACTATATAATGTACAACTTAAATTGACCATGGGGTGGTAAATGAGATGGTTTTTTTGAAATTGCTCCAAGTGTGAATCAAAAAGTGATTTTTCAGACTGCTAGAAAATGAAGAGAAACTGTATCAAAAGCTCGACCTGGTAAATTAATGGAAATATATGATTATAGAAGGCAATACAGTTTTAGCAGAAAGAAGCCATACCTCATTACTCTGTTCAAATTCTTTGAAGGAATCATTGAGCATTCGGATAGCAGAATTCCAACCAGGTGTGTCTACGCCTTCATTAGTGTTTTGCTTTGAAGCAGCAATATTATTTTAAAGAATTCCTTAGTGCTTCTTATTTGCTGTTTCTTAATTGAGCTTAAAGTGTGGGTTTGGGGAGTTTAAAGTAGATTTCATTGTGGAACATACTGGAACCTCCACTCCAGGTACCATCAAAGACTCTTGCTTTCCAAATGTTGAGGAGCCCTCTAAATCTAAATCTGTGTCGGGTCTCTCAGGCAGTTTTAAACCACATTGGTGAGCCTTTTCAGTCTGGGGCCACTAGTTTAATTTAATCTGGAATGTGCTGGAGTTTCCTTCTCCATCCTCTTGCTTTTATGATCTTCCCAGATGCCTGGACAAGGTTGTAACTTTATGGTGCTAAATACTGTACTGAACCTTTAGTGTCCTATATCCCTCTGCTGATACATGCAAATTGGTTCACACTACTTCTTTCAAAAATTGCAAGACTTGTAATCAACAAGAGGCATTGGAATGAAAAGTGGAAAGCTCCTTTTCTCCACCTCAGTCCATGTAACTGGAGATCTTGCAGGCGTATGTGCTTATGTTTAACATTACGTGAATTCAGTGAAAATACCTGTTATGAAGATTTTAGCTTTATGTTTCAAACTGTGAGCTGGCAAGTAATGTCTGGTGAGCCTGCATTATGAGGACTTAGGTGTATGGGAGCTATTGTCTTACAAAAGAAGATACCAAAATAAAAGCATTGGATATAAACTCATATGAAAACTTTCTTGATTTTATTACTCTGCATCATCGAATTTCAATACATTTTATATTTGCAGATGTTCACAAACAAATAAATATTCACATTCTAACAAGTACCCTTTAATAGCTTATTTGTTTTGTGTTGTATTTTCAGGAACTTCATTTATGTATTCTGAAAGATACTCTGTTGTGTTTGAGCTCCTACTCTTGGTGATTTTGATGTCAAAGTATGTTTCTATAAGGCATTCATTATTTTGAAATAATAATTCAGTTGACTGACTGCAAGGTTTGTGTTCAGAGAAAACAAACTCAATGAAGTGATCCACTTCAGTCCAGAATATTGAATACCAAAATTTAAATTTCCATGAAGGAGAAATGGTATTTTGAGAAAATAAAAAAGTAAAACAATATATTAGTGTGAGGATACTGTAACAACGAAGAAAAAAAATAACAACAACCACAATGACATGGGTTGCCTTACTCTCAGTTTTGTGGGTTTTGTTTGAGCTTTTATCAGGCTTGCATGCTTGAAATATTTAATCTTATGATGGTAAAATCTGCTTTGTAGAAGATTAGTCTCTTAAACTGTCAATGTAATCTTGTCCAGGAAACTGTTACTTCAAAACAATTCAGAGCAAGCACTTTTCATCATATTTAAAATACTTTTGAAGGAGGGAGGGATCCAGACTCTGCACTCACAGTACATGAGCCCTCAGCTGCAATATTTATTAAAAATAAAATATAGGCGTTGAAATTTTAGAAAGCATAACCAGAAAGGTAATGCTAGCATCTTTTTAGAGATTTTACCACTTTCATTGCATAAGAGGCTTTGCATCGTATGATGCTGCATATCCCAATTTTCCTGTGCAACTCACGTCATTACCTGTGCTTTACTTACCTCTGATGTAGGAAGGTGATTCTCCTTCTCTACTCTGTTCTTGTGAGACCCTGCCTGGAGTGCTGTGTCCAGGTCTGTGGCCCCCAACACAAGACATTTGTTGACCTGTTGGAATCAAGTCCTGAGGAGATAGAAGAAGGAAGATGGCCACATGGCTGGAGCAACTTTCTTCTATGGAGACAGCCTGAGAGAGCTTGGTGGTGAAGCCTGGAGAAGAGAAGGCTCCAGGGAGACCTTAGCGCTCCTTCCAGTGCCTAAAAGGGGCCTGCAACAGAGCTGGACAGGGAATTTTCACAAGGGCATGTGTTGGTAGGACAAGGGGAAATGGCTTGAAGATGAAGTAGAACAGGTGTAGATTATATATTAGGAAAAAATTCTTTACTGTGACGCTGGCAAGACACTGAAACTGGTTGACAAAGAGGTTGTGGATGCCCCATCCATGGAAGTGTACAAAAACAGGCTGGATGGGGCTTTGAGCCACCTGGTCTGGTGGAAACTCTTCCTGCCCATAAAAGGGTTTTAAAACTACATATTTAAGGTCCCTTCCAACCCAAAGCACAATAATGCTTCCATTGTATCAGTGGCTGTGAATATGTTGGTATTTGCAATCTCAAATAATGTGAGGCTGTTCATATAATAAAGGCACTGTGTACAGTGGCTCCTCTGCATTTTCCATGCTCTTTTTTTGCAGAAAGAAAAAAAGTTGACAGAAATTGGTATGTCACTGAATCCCATTACAATCCACTGCTGCAGAATGCATGACTTTTAGTCTTTCAGTTGCCTTTATTCCATTTTCTCAACTACTAGATTTGTCCTTTTCCTGGAAAAATAAACTAGTCGATGTAAGGGGGAAAAAGGCACTAACAAGTTCTCCTAGCTAAAGTTCCTACAAATTATTTACCTTTTGCTCCCTTTCCTTCCTCACATGAATAAATTGCAGGAAATGCAATGTGGCAGCCCCTAAATTGATACATGGCATGATCTAATGGATAAGGTGGCTGTTCATTGGATGGATGTCTGCAGTGGGATGGATGTCTGCAGTGGACACGTCTGCCACTTTCCCATTGAGCTCTCATTTTCTTGCTGAGTTTTGCTCCTTTTTATGTTCTACAGGCCTCACTGAAGTAGAATTGTTTTTCAGAGTTCCAAAGTATGAAAGACATTGGCATGGAGAATGTTGGGGTTTTTTGCCTCTGATACATATATTTTATCTCCTAACTGAGATTATAAATGCTGATACAAGTCTCTTCTAGAGTAGATATCTACATTCTGATCCCAAGAGCAGTGCTGATCCAATATGTAGAGTGGGTAAAGACAGCTGGTGAGAGAGAATGAAACTAAGAGTAAGAATTTTTAAATTCACAATATAAAGTATGACAGAGAAAAGGAGGATCTTAAAGCGCAAATGTCCATGATCATTAATACCTTTAGAGTTACTGAATCACATACTGTCTATTACTAAGCACACATATATTTTGCCCTTGAGCTGTTGTTTTGAATGTAAGCAAAAGGAAATTAAAGTGTATTTATCATAAATACTTCATTTTCAGAGCAGTAGAGATACTTCATGTATTGAAATACAGCTGTGCAACTACAGCTGAACATGTTTATTCTCTCTCAGAAAGCTTTAAAAAAAATTCTCAAGTGCTTTTTACACTTGAGGACAGTACTCTGTTGCTTTTTGATATTGTAGGCTTTGAATACAGAAAATAACACAAATAGCAGAATCAAGAACTATCTGGGTTGTATTGAATAAACTACTCAGATTTATTATCTCCATCTGTCATTGTCAGATGATTTTTCAAGGTATATTGCTGTCATAAGACTTCCTCAAGTCTTTTCCAATTTGACAGTGTAATTTTTTCAAAAACGAAACTGAGTTTGGAGCCTTAAAGATGGATGCAGCTGCAGTCCAGATGTGATGTTTAAAAAGTCTTTTTTCATCTGTACATGCAAGAGTGTGTAGCTGAAATAGAGAAAAGACAATAGCGCCCTTAGCACTTCCGACATATCTGTCTTTTTTGGTCCCATAATAGTCTTAATAATAACAAATGCAGATACAATAGAGTTTATTTATTCCTTGGCATTATCTCATGTACAAATTCAGTGGTCATATTCACTATCTTAACTGTAGCACCATGTAGGAACCACATATGTACTGTAAGTCCTAAGTACTTTTTTAATGTCCATGGGTTTCTCAGTTCTCTCTTCCATTTTTTAGGTTTAGGACCTTGCTGACTATATTAAAATACGCTTCTGTTAAATGAGTCCATGATACTGGCAAACTAGGTTGGGAGAATACCTGGAGACTAAAATGAAGACTAAAATTTAATGGATGCTTTCAGCTTTATTTTATCTTGGATTTTAACATTAGATTTGAATTAGCTTACTGTTGGTTTTCACTAGGTTAATAATTTGATTGCTAGTGAATTTCATTTACAGTGATTTTATACTCTACTCAAAGGCAAAATCAGTTGATGTGCTAAACCATAAATAATGCTCCGAAGGAGCATGTCTTTACAAGCATGGTACAATCAAATAGTCTTGTTTGCCTTCACTCTGAATTTACTAGAAGAAAAATCTTGGCAAAAAATCAGGGAGATTTCTATTTTGACTATGCTTTACTTAAAGCTCTGGCATATTGAGTAGAAATTGCTGTACATGGTTCAACAAAGATTCTCTTGTTACTGTTGTGGAATCTGCTCCCCTAAAAAACCTCTTGCTGGCTTTTGTGTAATGAGATGCAGCCACTGTGCATAGAGTTGCAAACATATTTAGAAGTTAGTAATTCACAGAAAGGCTGTTGTCCCTTGGGTTTCTAAAAACAAACAAAAAAAAATTCTTCATTAGCAGGAATTTGATCAGACCATGAAAATTATTATTAAGGTTAATATAGTTAATATGCTGTATTTGGAGACTTATTCACAAACATATATTTTAATGTGTGAATACACAAAAATGTTTTACTATGTGAATGGTGTTTGATGCTGTGGGTTTGGTTGTTTTTGGTTTTTTTGTTTTTTTTTTTTTTTTTTTTTTTTTTTTTTTTTTTTTTTTTTTTATTTACCTCCTTTTGCCCCTATGAAAAATAAAGAAAGATAATTTGCTGCAGATCTGAGAGTCAAAACTGCAGGATATGCTGGTGATGTACCTGAGGATATCACTGATGATGGTATTTTCAGTGTACTTCTAAATGGATGATGGATAAAGCATTTGAGCTTACTTACAATACCTGTTGTACAGAGAAGTCATCTCAGAAAGCTCTGCAGTTTGTGGTTCAGCACTTGCTTATTGGAAAATACACAAATAATGTATCATATATCTATTTTGTTCATTAGGTTCTGACAGAGGCACAAAGTTCTTTTGTGAAATAATTTCACAATTAATTGCCTTTTCAGAGAATCTAAAATAGGAGCTTATTATTTTATAATTTGACAAGACTAAATGCTGGCATTTTCTGTAATATGTTGTCACCTCTGCAACATTTTAGACCTCTTGTTTGAAGTATTAAATATGAATAGCTTTGATTGTATTTCAAAGTGTTTTGCATTTTCCCTACAGTGTTGTGCATTTTAAATGACGGATATTAGGTAAGCGTATTATCCTGCGCACATTGCTGCTTGTCATACTCAAGTTAAATTCACTGTGTCTGTTCCCAAACACAGTCTGCTCTGTAGTGCTGCAATGAGGAAAAAAATTGAAAGGCACAGTAGCTTCTAGCGTGAAATAATTAACTCTCTGAAAGTTAGGCCTCTTTCAGCTTCAGTGAATTCTGAGATAGAATGTTTGTCTTAAACGTCAAAGAATAAGGAAAAAAAGGAGATAAATATTACATCCTG
>VZTE01004903.1:1778303-1825928 GCA_013397775.1 Eulacestoma nigropectus | reverse complement strand
GGGGGGGGCGGGGGAAGTTGACCTCAAAATGCAACTCAAATACTCAGATGCTTTCCATCTGTGTGGTCATATGTTCCCACAAAATTTGACCACATTAAATTCAAAGACTACTTGTTTCTAATTCCACATAATGGGCAAAGAAATTGCTGAGGTCACATGTAGGGTTTTAATAGTCTTCAGATATTGCTACTTCCCAGTGTTGGTGTAGAAAACTGTTCTTCCTGAATTATCCTAACAATATTTGTAAAAAGTACAGTTTTGTTGGAACAACTGCTTCCGTTCTTGGTGCTTCTCTGGGCATACCTGTGAAATAAAGGTTTGGTCTTTGCATCCATGGTCTGTGCTGCACACAGTTTATGCACCATAGAATAATTTTTTTCTTGTACCAATAAAACATTTGTGCTGAGGGCCTCAACTAGTTTCTCATCAATGAATATGCATTCTGTGGTTGGCAGAATTTTCTGTAATCAGCAGCACTACGTATTTGAATGCCTACAGTAACATTTGTTTTAGCGATACAGTAATAGAAGTAAAGAAAATTTATAATAAATGTATGTAAGTGTAATGCAATCATATAAAACAGTAAATGCAGTAGTAATATAGAAGTATTTTACAGACGCACAGTTATCTGCTTTGTATTGTTTATTGCCAAGGCAGGACTCATCCCTAAGAAGCTTTTGGTAACTTAGCATTTCAGAAAACTAGCATAATGACAGCCCTGCTACTATATGGTATTCTGTCATTTGTTGGTTTTTTGTTTGGTTTTTTGTTTGTTTTGTTTTTGTTTTTGTTTTTATTTTTGTTTTTATTTTTTTCCAGAGAGATTTCATTATAATCCAGAAATTTGAATTACTGTGGGTGGAAATTCGGCAGGTGGAATATTACTGCAGGACTCTTCCAATTTTTGAAAACGTTAGTTTAGATGCATATGCTGAATTGTGGAAACAATAATTTAGTTTGGGATATTTTAGTGCAATTTTATTCAGGCCTCTTTAAAATTAGGGGGCAGTACTTAGAATGTGACCTATGTCACTGAAACTGATGCAAAGTAGTGAGGGAGCAAAGTTTGTTGATTCTACATGGAGGGGGCTTGTCCATTAAGAGCTGACTTTACTGGAAGACTTCAGAAAAGATAATGTAAAGATTTGTTTCCATGTGTTGAGCAAATCAATGGTTAAGCCTAATTTGTAATTCATACAATCTGGTGCCTTCAGTGCTTTAAGGTAAGGAAGATTTTTTTACCAGAAAAGTAATTTTTTGTCTGGTTATCTGGGCCAGAGGGTTCATTGCTGTAGTGAAATAACCAACAATGAAGAAGTGAAAGATCTGTCCTTTTGCTGACAGATCGTCCACGCGCTTCCCAGAAGTCTTCACCTAAATATTTTTATCCTGACCTCATATTCAGTATCACAGTGCTTTCAGTAAGGATTTTGCCTGAGACTCCAATGTGTTTCCAGTACAGTTTTTTGAGACATACCATTGCTGCAGTCCCTGGAAATAGTGTCAGTGGTGTGCTTGCTTGGTGATTATCTATGACCTCTACCAATACCAATGACGTGTCTTATTAAAAATAATCCTTTTGATTCCATTCTTTTGGAAGTGTTTCCATTGAGAGTTGCCCATTAAAATATGAAAGAACTTTGACATTTGAATTAATGAAGCTAAGTCATTGTATCCAGGCTACATAGTTTCACAAAAGCAGTTTCCAGAATCTTTGATTCATTAAGGACCTTTAAAATGTTACTTACTGTCGCACTTCAATCCGAGTGTCTCAGAGGCACATGAATTTGTATTAAGACTCAGCTTAAAGACTTCAACCAGCTTTTCCTACTTGCCTGTGAAAAGAAATCCAGCATAGATTTAAACCTAAGTAACAAAAACTTTGGCAACAAATATTTGCACCTTTACTTCAGCTAGATTCTTTACATTCCAGATTGACTCATGATTAGGGGGTGATTGATCTACAGGTGTTTTATACCAACTGACTTAGTGTTTGAAAGATGTGACATTTTCCTGGTGGTGTCACAGTGCATTTCCAGTGAGTGGATTTAATGTTGTATATGGCATAGAAACCCACTCATAAACTACTTCACATGTATGTGTGTAAACCACACTATTTTATTCTTAATGAATTACTAAAGGGCTTTAAGTTTAAAAAAAAAAAAAAAAATAGCCAGAGACACTGTTTTCTGAAACCTTCTCACATCTCTTGGGTTTGTTCACCAGGCCGCGACATGCTGAGTAAACGAGAACTGCTTCTCATTCCATTCTCAAAAGATTTGTTGCTACTGAAACTTGTCTGGTGGGGGAGAGTATGACAACTGCACAAGTCAAGGGAAAAAAAAGATCCTTCAAACTGAAACAAATACTCCATACCTGCTGCAGACTTTGTACTACAGATCAACACCACCACCTGCACCTTGCACTTAAAAAGAACAGACCATTGTGTTCTGTATCATTTCTTGATCAACTGACTTTTATAATTTTATTGTCTCTTTTAAAAAAAATAAGGCAAGCCTACAAATGATCTTTGTAGCTGTTTACTATTCAGCTAACTTTTTCGGTTAAGATGTTACGAACAGGCCAATCTGACAGTAACTGCATTGTATAGGAGAAGGCTGAAGGATATTCTTTAGATATTTTTCTAAGAAACATTATCACCATCACAAGTAGCATTTGATTCAGCCAGACAATAGGGAAAATTTCTTTCTCCTCACCTAGTCAAAAATATTCATAATTTCAGTTTGCTGAGTATTTTAAGGCCTGAATTAAAGGGCCAGTTACCTCCAGGTTTTGCACGCAAGGAATTTTAAAGCATTTTGAATTACTGGGAAGCAGAGAATTCATGTAATGGATATTTGCTTCATAAACTGTCATGGATGGGTACATAAGAAGAAACAATATTTGGAGCATTAAAATATGTATACTTTCTAAGAAATTTAAAGAAATATTGGAAGAAAATTATCCAGAAACGCTTTTAATTTTAAAAGCCCTTGCACAGTTTTTGCTATACTCACTTTTCAGTGATTTCATAATGCTTCACCATGCAATTCTTCAGTTTATTTACACGCAATTCATTCCCTTCCCACTTTTCGTGGTAACCTCTAAAATGTTTTTATTTTATCTGCAGATCCACTGGTATTTTAAAAATGTTTTAGTTCTCTATTCTGCTATCTAAAAAGAGGGTTGTCAGGTTAGGAGTCTGATATGCCCAGCTACTGAGGCGGCTCCATTCAAGGTCTGGGGACCAGGCTATGGTAGGTATCTGGTGGGAGAAGACATTAGTGTGGGGCTTTTGAATTACCTGTATCCCCTGAAGGTGGGGATTCTACAGCTCAATGCATTCTCCTTTTATCATAGTCCTCTGCCAGGGAACCAAACACACAGCTTATAAACTCTGTTAAGTGCATAAAAATGGTGTTAAGATACCCATACATATTAAGACTTTGCTATATAACTTACAGATTCAGGTTATATGGCCATCATAATCTTGAAGTAAAAAATGTGAGGGTGAATTGGGTGTTATCTTCAGAAGAGCACTCCATAAAGAACAGGGTAGGTTTCGCTTTCCATTTATAAAATGAAACTTGACCTAAAAAGATATTATGCTATTTTCAAGTGATATGGGAATTGGCCTTAGTAATAGAAGTGTATTTTTTGCGTGTGTTTAACCTGCTTTTCCTCTAAGTAGATGTATTTTAATGCTATGAGGACTGCCTGGGATGTGTTTTAGTAGTCCTTTAATGCACACTGCAGATGCTGATGACCCAAGAAGGCTTTTGGTGCATCTGAGGTATAGACTTACATTTTTCCAAAATACACCCTGGTGGGTCTTAATGCTGTAGCATAAGACATAAACAGGTATTATGTGCATTTTAATGTCTTACCATAAAAAAGTGAATTTAAGGTAAGGAAACTTCTGTGAAATTGGGCATTTTGAATTTTTATTTAATCCATCATTGCTTTTTGAATCTACTCTCAGTAAACTTAAGAATGGGACAATGCTGTCTTCTTTTAGTAGCAATACTAAGAAGTTGCCAAACATTTGAAAAAAAAAGAAAAAAAAATCAGACCAAAAATAACATTTCAGGCTTTAGTTTGTATCTCTGTTAAACATTTATATCCCATAAAAATAGTATGGACTTTTTTTCAGTCAAAAGGCAAGCAACAGACACAAAAAAAAAAAANAAAAAAAAAAAAAAAAAAAAAAAAAAAAAAAAAAAATTAAAAAAAAACAAAGGAAGAAAGTGAATAATATTTAATATATCTGTGCAGCGAATTAAATTTCTGTTACATCATTAAGGCACGATGAAGTAGCTGTTGGACGTGGGATATATCCGAGAGAACTTTAGACAGAAGCAATGTACAGACAAAACAGAAGCTTATGATAAGCCCTTACTATTGAAAATAGTATAAAACCTTGGCATTATTTTTTCTACCAAGCTGAAAAATAATATTTGTTGTGGTATCTAGTTCTAGAAGCAGGTACAGCCTTTTCTGTACAGGAAATTATATAGTTAAACAAGTGTAGCATCCTTTACAGGGTCAAAACTTTTATAGGTTGTTAAGATCCAGTTATTAAAATTATTTTGGCCCCTGCCCAAATTCAAGTGCAGAGGAGACTACATGCTGAAGTCAATAGTATGGATTATATTCAACAGTAAATGTGAGGTAGAGAGAGAGAGAGATAGAAGGCAATGGAAAAAGAGAGTGCCAGGGACAGATTAAGTAAAAAATATCACCACTCCATGGATTCTGATGGCATCCTGTGATCCTCCTTTTCTGGTCTTCTCTGTGGTGAGGGTCCCACAAAACACAGAGTTCAATGGATGTTCAGGAGAGGTGGGAAAGCTCTGGTGCCTCCCCAGGGGGGAAGTTTGACACAGTCTCTTGCAATAGACTGGGTCTGTTGCATCACTTTGCATCATGTGCAGTGCTCTGGTGCACGGCCTCAGGTATGGGTCTGGGGGACGCTTTGGGGGTCTTTGATGGTTTATGACTCCTCCTCAGCTGCCTCTCATGGGACTGTCCTGTGGCTATGGCCTTCCTGGAGTGGTGACTTTTACAACTGAGCCAGTTTGTGTAAGGGAGGATGGGTGTTCACTGCCTCTGACCAGAGGTTATGCCACATGCCCAAAACTCTCCTCCTCCTGCCTTGGCTGCAAGCCTGGCCTCAGCAGATGAGCCTGTGGGCTATTTCTTCCCTTGCCATGAACCCAGCCACAGCTGATTTCCAGGGCAGCTCCTGGGTCTGGCTTTCTTGTGGATGCGTTATTCTCCCTCAGCCTTGTTTACTTCTCCCTAGACCTGAGATAATTGAACAATACAATCACCTTTCTCTTACCTCAAGTTCCAATTAGGTGCTTAACTCACAGTCCAAAGTTCCAGTCAGGAGGCATGTTCTGGTGGGGGTGGACTTTGGTCATTCTTTATACAGTTGTACCATAATGGGCCAAAAGTCCTTTATAACAGTGTTTAAGCCATTAAGCATAATATTTCAGTCTCTCACACAGGTTATGTGAGTTTCTGTAGAAAATATGAGAGAAAGATCAGTGAGTCTCTATTAGTGTCATCAGCTATGAATGACATACTGTAAAGATACTGCTATGCATTAACTTAAAAAGTGACTCTAATACAAATATTTTGTGCAAGCTTTGGACTTCAAACTGGGGTGAGTTCCTATGCAAGAGAAAACATCCTGATTTCTTGCAGTTACTGAGATAGGATCCTTCATGCATCTGGCTTGGAATCATTCATCGTCATCACAGTAGGCCTCTTACTTGCAAACAGAGTTCTTAGTACTGACAGGAACATAAGGACAAAGCTTGACCTTCAGGAACATAGGCTTCCATCAAAGAAAAATAAGCCAGCAGGAAACCCATAGAGTATTTGAAATTAGATTTTGGACTTTTCAAGACAGTGATGACTACTTCTTGTGCACATGTTCTGAGCGTAGGAAAATATGGTTGTACTCTTTGAAGTCTTCAGATGCCAGAGGCTTACTAGAAAATGCTAATACTAATAAAGGCTGACAAAACATTTGTATTATAATGTTGTAGCACCACGCCTGTAAGTACTGTAAGCACACTATCCTTACATAGCTAGTGGATTATCTGTCAGAAAGGTATCACACTGTGCCCAGGAGAGCCTCCTCTGTTGTAGTAATTTCCAAACAATTCAAACTCTCTTTGGTTCCTTGTTTTCTTCCGCCTTTTTATTTTTTTTTTCTTTTGTTTTGTTTGGCTGTTGAACGTTGGTGGGCTGTTTTTTGTAGAAATTAAAATGCTGGCAGGCTATATATTTCTTTTCCACTGATTGATGAGCACTGTGATATGTAGGTGGTTTCTGGAGGAGGACAGTGCTTTTGTGTAGAAGGGATGAATTTGCTTTCCTCTGAAGCACTTTGATGTTGCCAATTAGTAGCTGTGAGGAAAGTTTGCCTTCAAGAGGCATTGGCACAAACAGTTGAAATTTATAATTATATTCTTCAAAGCCTCCTAATAGGTAATACTAATTTGTTAGAACTCATACAGTGAATGAAACAAACCTCTTTCATAGTCTCCTTCTCTCTGAATGATTATCGAGTAGAACAGATACTCAGATAACATATTTGAGGTAATTCCAGGATGGGAAGGAAGGCATGAAAACTTAGGGGTTTCACCCTTGATTATTGTCAGCTACTTAATACCTCAAGTTTTAAGATCCTGCTTTCAAGAAGGAGGTTGGCACAGTAGTTTGCTGTAAAAGATTTTCAAATGATTATGTAAATGTGAATATTTATAATTTCTGAGAGTTTAGTATTACAGATTTGAGAATATTCAGATTCCAAGATGTCATTTTCTGGTTACAGTTTCGTATTTAGTAAGCTAAGATAATGATTTTTTTTTTTTTTTTTCCCAAAGGGCTACATTTTGGCTCCATTAGGCAGAATAACTAGAATGTTAAAATGAGTTACTGTGGTGTATATTGAAGATTTAGCAGTGAAACTTTATTTTAATTTGGTTGTCTATTTGAAAACTACTGATTTTTAAAAATCTCAAAATAAGAAATTTTCTCAATTTCTTTCACTTGGAGAAGATGTTGAGAAATTAGAAAAAATGTGATAATGTTAGAAGTTCTGACAGATTAGATGTTTGTCAAAGTGAATGCAGTATTCAAGATGGATTTTGCTGGGGCACTGTAATATATGTACTGAAAAAGCTACATATGGTCCCTAAATGTGACATCCTCAAAGGCAGTTTGAAGGACACGGTAAGGTGTGCCGTGCCAAAACCAGGTCAGGACCCATAGCTAAAAACTATGGTCAGCTGCAGATTTAATTAAAAACATAGAAAAGGTTTTTACAAATATAGAAAAGCCATATGGAAAAACAAAGGTTGTTGTTCTGGGTATCCTGTCTTCAGCAATGTCCAAAAGCAGATTAAGAAAACAAGTATCAGTAGAGCAAGCACATCGTGATTTGTTTTTTTTTTCCCATAACCTGAAAGTCTCCAACAGTTGCAACTCAAGGACTTCCTGATCCACCACTTTCTTTTGGTGCTTAATAAGCTTCAGTGAGTTTCTCTTCTGTGAACTTTGTAGTAACTCTTTGAATTCAAGTCAGATTTAGCATCTGCAGCCTCCTGTTGGCAACAGGTTCCACAGCTTTGCTAACTCCTGAGTGAAGAAACATCCTTCTGCATGTGCAGCTGCCACATGCTGGTGTTTTCCCAGGCCTCTCCAGCTTCTTTTTGTAGACCAGTGTTATTGAGTATCTTCATTAATGACACAGACAAAGGGATTGAGTGCACCCTCAGCAAATTTGCAGATGGCCTCAAGCTGAGTGGTACAGTTGACACACCTGAAGATCAGGATTCCATTCAGGTAGACCTGGACAAGCCTGAGAAGTGGGACCACGGGAATCTCTATGAAATTTAACAAGTCCAAGTACAAGGTGCTGCAGCTGTGCTGAGGCAACCCCCCGTGTCAGTCCAGGCTGGGGGATGAACAAATCAAGAGCAGCCCTGTTGAGAAGGACTTGAGGGTGCTGGTGAGTGAGAGGCTGAACATGAGCTGGCTGTGTGCATTTCAAGCCCAGAAAGCCACGTATGTATGTCCTGGGCTGCGCCCAAAGCACTGTGGCCAGCAGGACAAGAGAGGGGATTCTGCCCCTCTGCTCTGGTGAGACCCCACCTGCAGTGCTGCATCCAGCTCTGGGGTCCCAGCACAGGAAGGACATGGACCTGTTGGAAGGAGTCCAAAGGAGGCCACCAAAATGATTAGAGGGATGGACCACCTCTCCCACAATGAAAGGCTAAGAGAATTGTTCAGCCTGGAAAAAAGGCGGCTTTGGGATGACCTAATTGTGACATTCCAGTACCTGAAGGGAGCCTACCGGAAAGCTGGAGAGGGACTTTTCATAAGGGCATGTAGTGATAGAACAAGGAGGGAATGGTTTTAAGCTGAAATGGGGTAGATTTACATTAGATATTAGGGAAAAATGTTGTGAGGGTGGTGAGACACTGGAATAGCTTTCCCAGAGAAGTTGTGGATGGCCCATCCCTGCAAGTGTTCAAGGCCAAGTTCAATGGAATTCTGAGCAACCTGGTCTCGTGGAAGGTATCCTTGTCCACAGCAGGGGGATTGGAACTAGATGATTTTTAAAATCTCTTTTTCTTATGGGAGGGTGACTGACCAACCCCTTGTTCTGCTGGTTTCTGGATTCTACTCTTTTACAGGGCAAAGTTAGCCACTCTCCACTTACTATGAAGTGAGTCTTCCTGCATGGGTGTGACACCACATGGACATTAAGGAGATCTTAAGATTGTGGTTAGAGATAGATACTTTAAGAGTCTGAAGCACTATATAATCTCATAGCTGTCTAAATAGAAGTATACCCAGCATAATTTTTTAGCCGAGGCAGCACATATGGACCATACCATTTTGAAAATTGTGAGCTTTGATTGTAAACATTACAGTCATTTAAAGGAGGACTTAATTAATATAAGGTAGATTACTGCAAGAGACTTGGTTCCCATGCATTTAAATGTATGAGTTTTAAATGATTTACAGTCAACTCAAACTCAAGTTACTTTTCACTGGAACTGTTGTGATACAGTTTTCCTGAAATGTCAGTGAACCAAGAAGTGTAGGAAGGAGAACACATATTTGGATGAACAGCAAGCTATTAGTAAAAAAAAAAAAAAAAANATGAAAAAAAAAAAAAAAAAAAAAAAAAGCATAGTTGATTACTGATATATTTTCATTAATTGTAGATTCATTTGAGCTAATTCAAAGCACGCACAACGTGATTTTAAAATAGGAAACAGTTGTGGTTCTGCAATAGTGTTCTTCATAGAATCTATTTTTGCTCTTTCCATCATTTACTTTATGATCATTTTTTATGCATTCTACAAATTATTTCTGATTTTTTGTTGCACAAATTTATATTCTTTTGAGTGGAACTGAAAAAAATAATAAGTATTAAGTCTATTTTAAATATTTGTGTTCATGTTTCCGCAAACTTTTTTTATAACTCCAGCACACGAAAGACCCCATCTTCCTGAACCCAGATCAACCGCCTTTCTGGGTAGCCCCCCCAGTTTATATACTGGGCATGACTTTCTGTGGTGTGGAATGTCTCTTTGGCACCTCCCTTGACCACTGCTGCCCACACTGCTTTAGGTTCAGCCCAGGACACAACTGGCTTTTTAGGCCCCCAGTTTCTTTTGCTGATCTTCTCACTGGCAGAACATGAGGCGAAAAGAAAAGTCTTTGACTTAGGATAAACATGACTTAGCAAAAAACCAAAACATCAGTGTGTGATCAACACCATTCTCATTCCTAATCCAATACACAGCACTGTAATAGCTTCTGAGGAGACGTTAATTAACTCTATCCCAGCTGAAACTAGGACACTGTCCTGGCAGAACTCCCTCTAGGATGAGACTTACATTCAGGTTGTCCCAGTGCTGTAGAATCATGGAATGATTTGGGTTGGAAGGGATCTTTAAAGGTCGTCTGGTTCCCACCAGGGATATCTTCTAGTAGACCATGTGTCTCAGAGCCCTGTCCGGTCTGACCTTGAATGTTTCCAGAGATGGGGCATCCATCGCTTCTGTGGGTAACCTTTTCCAGTGTTTTACCACCAGAAATGTAAAAATGAAACAAAACAAACCAAAACAACCCCCAAAAGCTTCCTTAAATCTAGTCTAAATGTTCCCTCTTTTAGTTTAAAATTATTACCCCTTCTCCTATTGCTGTAGACCCTATTAAAATACCTGTCCTCATAGAAAAGAGCTTTAGACTGGAAATGCCACAATACTCAAGAAAATTATTTAAACTGCTCTAAATACTTCAGAATTTGCACAAAATTTGTTTCCATTCCAGGAAAAATGGAAATCTCACGGTGAAAATTGTCCCCAGATCATAATGTCGTCTTTCTATGGAGCTTAAATAATTTAGTAGGAATAAACCAGCAACATTTCCTAGAACATGCATGAAAAATTTCCTGACTTTGATAGTAACAAAAAATTCTGAAAGCAGTAATGAACTCCAGAAAACCAGTTGTTTATTTTGTAAGTATCTTTGAATAAAGGCTCATTTAGTCCTCATTGATTTAATAGTGTGTGACACTAAACAAAACTGGCATTACTCATAAATTTTTTGCATTTTTTTGGTTTAAGTTCCATCATTCTAGGACTGATTAATGTCAGGCAGTTGCCTGAGCAAGCCTACACTCTACAGTAAATAACACTTTTTAATTAACACTTTTTAATCCTGATATGGATTGGAGACAGAATATCTGATTAACATTCATAGCAGCAGTTGAGTGAACGTGAATTGTGTGAACCCATGCGTTGTGTAACCTGCAGCAACCTCTCAGTATTGCACACATCTTGTCCATACATGATCCATATATTCTGCTGCTATTTGCATGGCTGCTTCCCGAAGGCCCAGTAATTCTGAGAAGAGTGTGCTGAGTCAGACAGTGTCCCCTTATGCATTAATCCTGGCAGGAATGATGTGTGGGCCTGCAGGCTGTTCAGGACCAGCCACTGGAAACTCGCCTAGGCGAGTCAAAGAGTAAACCTCACACTACAGGGGTTCCTCTTTGTGTACCCAGGGCACTTAAGGTATGAGGACTTGCGTGACTCAAACCATCATCAATGATGCTGGGGATACTGTTGTACAGGCAGATGGCAGGGACAGGGTGGTGCCATCTGCAGTGGGGGTATTGCCCAGAATTCTTCTAAAAATGATGCAGCTCTAAGTCTTTTTCTAAGATTCCTTTACATCAAAGTTTTCTTTTAAAAATTGTTGGATGGAACTTTTGAAAGGAAAGATAGAATTGTCTCATGTCTATTCTCTTCTGCTCCCTTGATTTATGCATTCTGGGATATCTTTGGGGATAATCTTTTCTTAGTTTCAGAAACTGGTTCTAGTTTTGGAAGATGGCAAGATCTGCAGTGCATATGCAGAATTCCACTGGTCAAACTTTCGGTGTATGATATTGTGAGTTCCATGTCACACTCTGAGCCCTGATGGCTGCAGATTTGAGTCTCTGAGACTGAGCTATGCGGGCTTCGATTCAGGAAGCCAAAACCATCAAGCTCTGGTGTTACATATGATTTTCCGTATTTCCATTATTTATTCTTTTCGTATGCGACAACCACTCTGTTCTACCTTGTTCAGATGGGTGGTACCTCTTGGCTGCTGGTTTATTCCACTGTCTTCAGGTTGCTGTTGTGTATTTCTAGACTGGTTGGTGGTCATCTGTTTCCTGAGAATAGTTTTAGGCTGAGGGCTATTCTCTTTACTGTACTATTTTTCTAAGAATGACATGCAAACAAGTAAGATTAAAATTAAATCTTACATTATCAGTTTTGCATAGATTTATAAACAGATTTCTGGAGCCATTCATATGTCACTAACACAAAAAATGCAACTAAAATGCAAGCTAAAAGTTCATTATTTCTTCCTTATTCAGTGTACTGCATTCAATTTTTAATGATTGCTTTTAAAGAGAGATTCATCTTATGTTGCTATTTTTATTAATAATGAAAAGGGATCCAGATTCACAAATTCAAGTTGTTACATAAACTCCTTTGAGATTCTGTGTCATTTATTGCAGATACTGCAAAAGAAGCATATGCCAATCATTTTCAGTAAGCTACCATAATTAGTTGTGGTGATTTCAGGTGCATATTCCTGCTACCTGCTGGTAGCTTAAACACGGCAACTTACTAAGCTAAGCATAACAAATATGTTGAACATATTTGTGGACAATAATGTGCAGAACTCATAGAAATACCAACTCAGGATCTATTCAAGATGTCTTCTAATATTGCGACCAGTTACCATTTCATTTATTTGCCACATAAACAATTATGTGTGGTTTGATAAGCTGTGGAGAAAGAAAAAAATTATGTTCTTTTCAGTGTAAGAAAATTATGTAATATATATGTTACCTTCATACATTATTTACATTAGGAGCACTCCAAGAGAAAGAAAGAAAGAAAGAAAAAAACCCAGAAGAAACAAATAAAGATAATTTTTTTCTTTTTTTTTTTACTTCTTTCCAACATCCTGAGCATACCAGATCATAGTATTAGTACCAGTGTGGGTAAATAAAACCTGAGGTTTTAAAGAGTGCTAAAGTAATGGGCATATATCATCAGATAATGTAAAACCCAACTATAACATGCTTTTGGCCATTCATAAAAGCTGAAAATGGACCTCATGACTTATGTGAGGTGAGAAGTAGAATGGTTGTGAAATGAGGAGCAGACTGGTCTGTCCAGCGGTAAGAGAATGGCAGTCACAGAGATCAGGGTTACTGCAGCCTTGAGCAGTGGTAGTGCCACGCTCACGGCTCATCCTGGGTGGCCTGTTGTCAGGCTAGCAGGCTGCCATACCTGTGGATTTGAATTAGAAGTTTTCTACTGCTGTTCTTTTCCTGCTGTTTCACTGTGTCTTAAAATGTTCTGCTGTTCCCATGCAAATACTGTCCTCTCGCGGCTTTTTCTTTCTATGATTTCCTTCTGAATGTCTTGAATTGTTATACTGTATTTTGAATTTTATTTGGAATTGTATAGAAAATTGCTCTATAGCAGACTACTGATTTTTAGTAGTAGTTCAAAAAATTGTTGGATTTGTTTGGGTTTTTTTTGTTGGTTTTTAATATAAACCAATTTCTCAAATTTAGATAATGAATGATCTATCTTGATGCATAAAAAAAATTAGGCCAAGGAATGGGCTGCATTGGAAAACTGTATCCTTTTAACCACGTAATTTTATAGGCAGATTTTCAGTGTCTAAAGTTATCCTTGATTTCTCCAGGTGGGAAAAACAGCGGAAGAATCTATTTTAAACTCCTGTCTGAGCTCAGGCAGAGGGGGTATACTTGCTCTTTTAAGCATGCCATTTAAATTAATATTCCATTTACTGCAAACAGGCTTGTTGAGAATAAGAACGGTGGTTTTAGGGGAAGTTCCAGAGCAGTTCTGGGTTGTAGTGCATGCAGTGAGTCCTCCCGCTCAGCTGGGCTTTGACACAGAACAGCAGTTAATGGAGTAACCTTCATTCTGAATAAATAAATACTGGCCTTTCCTTTTCACCGAGTGAAAATGATCACCAGCCAGCTCAGATGTGGTGGCATAGATTTTACCATTGCTACAGATTTAAATGGCAATATTTAAAATAATTATTTACTTAATTTAACTATTCCATGTAACAAGGTGACAGGGAGTGACTGTGTTTGTGCCAAAAAATGCAATGTGTTTGATTAAATGTTTGTGACTCTTTAAGATGGAGGGTGAGTCATCCACTAATAGTCAGTACTAAAGGTTCAGTTGAATCAATAAAAGACATTTGAAAGAAAAAAAAAAAAAAGTTTGCAAGCAGTGCTATCTCAGATATATTAAAAGTTTAGTTTTTATTTGGCTACCAAATTGTGTTTGTTCTTGAGGATGACTGCTCACTGATAAAGCCTAAATACGTAATTTCATTATTTATTTATTTTTTGCATGATACCCCCACTTCCCTTTCATCATTCCTTTGTATTTTTTGTTAAAATTAAAATAATAGTCAGGTGTTTCCTAATCAAGACAGTAATGAAAGACAAAAAAATACAATAATTAGTGGGAATAGAAGCATGACAAGAAATGCCAGAACTCATGCCTTTTGCAATTCCTCCATAGGTGAAGTCAAATCAAACAAACTGGATAATGTGCTACAATGACTTAGTTTACCCAGTTGTCCAGGTTAAGGTACTTTCTCTGTTTTGGTGGGCAGTGCCACCATCTTGCAAATACACAAATGGAGCTACCAAGTATTTGTGCTGTGGTGTAGAGTCAAAGTGAGTTTTATTCTAAAGCTTTTGTGCAGATGACACGTCACATTTGCCTGTTCACATCTTAGTGAGAGGAGAACGGATCTAGATTGTCTTCTGTTTATATGCATTTGTAATTCAAGTAATAGCAGTGCTTTATAATTAGGGAGTTTGTTCTTTTTTGTTTTCTTATTCATGAAAATTGCTGTTGCTTTGTCTTCTTTGATTACAGTTGCACCTATTTAGAAGCTTGACTATTTGCCTATTACAAGTATAGACAGTAGAAGAGGTTTTTCTGTTTTATTTATTCTCAAAGATGAGATTATGTACCTGAAGGCATTCCAAAATAAAATATTGAGATTCTACTTACCCTTTATACACGTCCTATATTCTGTGTAGACACGATTTAAGCTCTAAGCTGATGTACTGCTAAAGCCTGCCTGTCAATAAGAGGAGAATCCTAACTCAGAAAGGACATCTTCATATGTGAGGAAACACAGTATGTGCAGTATTCTGTATCTCTTTGTGTAATAATTAAGCTGTTCCCTAAGACTCAGAACACCAGTAAGACAAAAGGCAAAAATTTCAGAATCTTTCTCTGCTCTCTGAAGTTTTGCACTAAAGCTTGTTATTTTCATCAACTGAAGATACTCCCTTATTTCTGTTTTCTAATAATAAAATAATAATGTGTAGAAAAATAAATTACTTGAATAAAAAATATTCATGGAACAGTCTCCTGTGAAACTTTTCCTCTCTTAAATGAGAATTTTAGCTAAAATTGTAGCATCTGCTAGGTACAGTTTGTGTTTCTGCACTAGTAAATGGGCTGCCTCTTCCTTTCGGAAACCCTGCATTTTAATCTTTTTACCTCCTAGTGTTTAAAAATGCTGTTATAAAACTCTACCCACTAGAGCCTCAAAAAATACCTAAACACTGTAAATTAAACAATACAAGTGTTCTCAAACATGTAAATATAATTAACGTTCCATCTTCTACTGAAAGTTACATCTGAGATAAGACTACAAATAAAATTAGTTTTTAGTTTATGGTAGTTTTCTTCTTTATAGCTCTCTTTGCAGAGTGGGAAGCATAATTATATTTATACTTGAAAAAAAATAACTTCATTGCAGTCGATTATTAGATTGCATGAAGCTGGCTGTCCTGTCAAAAGAGCCCCTGTCCTTCAGGGGAATAACTCACTGAATTCATAACTCACTCTTCAAACCCTGTAGGAACTTGCTGAGTATATATGTTCATTCCCACTTCCAAAAGGTTTTTTTTTGATCCCGTTGCCAGTCATGCAATCCTTAATGGCCTTGGACATCATATGCTGCAAAATAAGAAATGCTTCAATGACATTTTCTAGCTAGATTAAACTGGTGAAAAAAACAGCTGCCAGATTTGTTTTGTGTATCCCTGTAAGCTTTGTATTGTTTAAAAGAAATGCAGTCGATGCAGTTCAATGCCAACATTGAACACCCACTGCTTACCAAAAAAGAAATTTTGTTTCCTTTAAAATATTTAAAATTACACATTTATTACTTTCCATTTAGAGATGAGTCTCTGGGAGCTAAGGAAATGGGGTAGATATACTAACATAATTGTGTGTGTCAATGCATCAGTATTTCTGTTCTGGATATGTATGGCCCCTACAACGGGATTTTCGGGTTTATTTTAGAATGGAAATAACACAGTATTCCTCAGAAACTTGGGGATGTGCAGATGCCCTTCTCTGTAATGACACTAGAAAAACAGAATGGCTGTGCTGAGGGGAAGATACACTTTTATGGGAACTGAAGTCCCAGGAGGGTCTGGTATCATTCCCTAACATCAGGCTGTGTATATGAAACTTCTACTCTGGGAGTGTGTCCTGTCCACAGACGTGAGCTGCCTTCAGACAATTGGTAGGACCTGCCCCTAGATCCCTCTTTAAGGGTAGTGTTGGGTGTTCTGGGCCTGCTGCAGGCACTGTGGTTGTTCCTCTGTTGAAAGGCACAGGAACATTTGGTTCTCTGACTGGGAGAAGAACGTGGCTTCTTTAGAGAAGGGTTGTACACCTTCCTCTCAGTTGGTCAGTAGCAGTCATTTCTAAAATGCTGGTTCTCATCAGTTACTCCTCTATATAATTCCCTGAAAAATTAAATTAGAGAGCAAAAAAAGAGAAGTCTACCATAAAGCCTGGGAAACAGACTGGATCCCTAACAGTAAGGAAGCAAAGTGCTTGTGTGTTGTTTGACTTTCAACTGACCAACACAGAGTTTCAGCTGCAGCAGAAGGGGTGCATCCATGTTCTAACAGGGAGGAGCATGCTGAAGGGAGAAAGGATGGCATGGCTGGCAAGTTATTGTTTGGTGCTTCCCGTGAGTCCATGAACCTATGGCCTAATTAAACAATGCCTGGTGCATCTTTCTCCCTCTTGACTGGGACAATATCCTTTTCTGCTGTAATAGTAATCCAGCATCAATGAAAGAAAATGTCAGTCACTTTGATGAACTTCCCAGCAGAATTGAACAAACCAGAAGCAAGGCTGCTGGGGAGAGAAACTGAACTTTTAATATATTTAGCAGAGCAAGAACAAGTATTTATAGTCCTTCTTTTATTAAAACTGACTTAAAAGATCTGTTGAGATTAGTTCAATATCATTTCTTTATTGTTTCACAGAGTGAGACATCAAATATTTTGACTGCAAGAAAAGGCTGATTCTTTAAAGTCTTACAAAGGGTAACATCTGTGAGCCAACTAAGTTTTTATTTCTTTCATACTGACATTTATTCAGCAAAATTTACAAATTTACAAACTGAACTTGAGACAATTATTTGAAAAAGTTATATGAAGACTCATGGCTTATGTCCTTCTGCCTTTCTGGATTGTACCTTGTCTTTTTAGCCTTTTTAATTATCAGTCAGCAGTCTGAGGTCCTGGCCAAACTGCAGTGCACCTCTGCCTCTTTGTTCCATAGCCCTGCATGCTGGGGGCAGAGCTGAATGCATTGCAGCTCCCTTCCAGGCTCTGCAGTCCGGGTTTCCTATCCCTCCTGGAGTCAAAGGGTTTGTCCCAAGATAAGATCTCAGCTATTTACCTGTCCTGAAAGTATGAAGGACTTCTGTGTCTACTAGTTTTATTGTAAGGTGATATTTCCTGTGTACACCTGATATAACCTTAAATCTTTTGTCAAGTGCCACGCTGAACCTTGAATTCCCTGTCTTTACAGTGCCTCTTCTCTTTTAATTTATCCTCTGTCTCTCTCCATCTGCTGATAGTTTTGCTTGCTAGATTTCCCATATGAACTGATAATAATAAGGCAATAATACTGTAAAATGCATAAGAGATAGCATCCAACTTGTCTTACTGTAATAATGTTACAGTCTAGTCTGCCTCAAATGAAAAGTGTAATCTAAGTGCATATTTGTCTGCAAAAGAAAATGAAAAGTCAGAGATGTCTTCCTCAGCCAAGTTTTTACCCTTTGTAATTTTTCTCTGAAAACCCACGAAAATGTATCTATTACATGACATTTTTAGGAAACAGGAAAAATATATGCTTATTAAAGGACATCAAGTAACACTTGTGTTTCAGTCTTCTGTTATCATGTATTTTGCTGGAGCTGTTATTATGGACTCATCGCTTGAAATTTGGAGTGTTTATGAGTCTTAGGAAATAGAAGTACATTTCTACCCTTCGTGTTTGTGGGAGAAAATTTATGAATTATTGTGGTTTAAGCCTAGCTGGTAACTAAGCACCATGCAACTGCTTGCTCACTCCACACACCCTCCTCCTCCCAGTGGAATGGGGAAGGGAATCAAAAGGAAAACGTTGTAGGTTGAGATAAAAACAGTTTAATAATTGAAACTAATATTAATATTAACATTAACATTATTATTAGTATTATCAATATTATTAATATTATTAGTAATAATATTAATAATAATGATGATGATAATAATAATAGTGTTGATTTGGGGAAAATAAAACAACCAAACAACTCATACAGATAAACCCCAAGAAAACCAAGTGATGCAGAATACAGTTGCTCACTACCCACTAACAGATGCCAAACCTCATTCCCCTGGGCTGTGCATGAGTGGGGTGGTGGAAGTGAGTGAGCAGCTGTGTGGGGCTTAGTTGCAAACTGGGCTTAAAACACAGCAGCCCTTTCTGGCACCCAGTGTGGGGCCAGTGTGCCAGGCCCTCGAATCCACACAGTCCAGTAATCCTAGTTATCCCTCTTCTCCACCTGACTGGGAGCAGGGCCCTCTAATCTTGATCACAAGATTCCCAGCTTCTTTCTAATAGAAGTTCACTTCTGTCCATAGAGTCAGGAGTATAATCAGCCCTTCCATTCTCCCTGGGAAACTGTCCACTGGAAGCTGGAGCAACAACTTACCTTAGAAAGCCCCTATTTGTGATTGCTTTTCCCTGCCATTCCCACACCTGTGCTTCTAGGGTCGAGGTATGTTTTCAGTCTCACTTCCTCATGTCCTCTTCGTGGCTTAAACCTCAACATTTGTTCTTAATCATCATCTCTTCCTTAGTTTTCCCCTCTTTTCCCAACTCTCCCCTTCCTGTTTCCTTTCCCTTTGCTCCACTTTCATTTAATAAAGGATTTGCCTGTGCTAATTTATTCCAAAATGTAACTGCTAACAGTTTTATGCTAATCAAAATTTTTTTGAGCTGTAACTGATTGGAGAGCCAATGTTCATGAACAGATGTCTTTGTGCCTTCTCTGGACAAGTTATTTTTTAATTATTTCATGATGTTCTTTGTATTTCTTTAATAATTACTGACTTGCATGTAGCTCTGAATAGAGAGCTTTTCATAGAATACCAGCTTTTCATGTAATACTTCCCACAATATTGACTTCCTCCATCATGTATCTGATGAATAAGCTGATTAAATAATCTAGTTGTTTGATAAAATTTATTTGTAAAATTTACATAGAGACAATGAGGTCTATTATAGAGTCTTTGGAAAGAACACAGTAATGACAATGAAAGTAGACAGCAGTGAGATAAGTAGGATAAAGCTTGATGTTTTGAGATACATTTTTGTTTTTCAAACCAAAAAAAATTGCAGCTACAGGTATCTATTAACACTTGATTTCAGTCTCTTTCCTGATTTTCCTTTTTTTTTAATCCTTTTCAGAAGCTTTTGTGTTTTTAGGTAATGTTCTTTGGCGTAATATGTTTTCAGTTGCTGTCTGAGTTTGGAACATGTTGGAGATACCATTTTAGTCTACTTAATATTGAGAGCATTCTAGAATATGTACATGCAGTTGAGTTACTACATAGAATACTCCTAATTATGTTTCACTCCCGTACAACAACTGGAGGAAGACCCTACAGCAAATTCCACATTTTCCTCACATGTTAATTGTACAGTACCCCATAATTCTAAGACTAATTTTAAGGCTTGTGTAGTTGACCATGGTGTAGTGTAGGGTAGTTGGTTTTTTTTTTCCATACCAATGTAATTTGTGAATTCCTTTCTTCAGTCATTATTTAAGTTGGAGGTTGAATTTAATCCATGATAAAACAGGAATCTTATCTTCCCCGATATATCACATTTTTGGGTGGTTTTCTTTTAAAATAAATCACTTGGATTTCCTTCAGGTCCTCTGGTGTTACATAAAGATCAGCAGGTGCAGCCAACAGTCCTATCAGCTAAACCAAGAAAGTTTGTGTTTTAATTTCTATTTAGCACTAAGTACGTTAAAATAATATATAAAACTGTCATATACTTAAATCCCTAGTCTTTCTAGTCATTAAGAACTTAATGAAGTCCTGTCTTAGATTTTACTTCCGTTCTACTTCTAGAAAGGAATTTCTGCTTCTGGTGGAAAGTCACCTTGTGATTTCCATCCAGTATCTTCAATCCTTCCTCTGTCTTGCACTCTTTCTTGTCTCCCCTATCTCTTCCATCCTTGTGGTTTTGAAGAAGGACAGTTAACCGAGAACCAACAATTCACCTTGCAGCTTCTTTGGGCCTTTTTAAAATTCAGGTTTTCGATAAGTTTGTAGTACAGGCTGAGTAACAAATCAACACGCATAACAAATGGCAGAGGAGAGTCTTCTGAACATTTTCATACCTCTGAGGTAAAGGGCAGTGGTTTTAGGTGACAACCTAAAAAAGGTTGGTTTTTTTTTAAAGATTGTTTTCAGCAAGAACGTTTAACAAATGGGTAGGCATTTGTTTGGCAAGCCATTGACTAGCCCTGCTTGGTTTTTTTGTAGTTTTCAAAGGTTCGAGTTAACAGGCACTTTTTAATGACATGATAAATTTACCTGATGCAACTTTGAGCCCTTTGTATCTCAAGACTTACTGCAATGCCAATCCAGTGAAGACATTCAATCTGTTTGAGGAAGAAGACATAATTACCCCATTGCCAGGAAAACAACAGCCTTCTTCAGGTTTAGAATGATATGTGTGGCAGCAGTGTGGGGTGCCTTAGTATATTTTTAGTTGTGATTAATGGAAGGTATACTTACAAGACCCTAAAAAATCAATGGAACTTTTGGTTTAAGGTTTACTTGTAAATTACATTCGTAATTAATATGTCCTGCTGGGGATGCTACTGTGCTGTATCTTTATTTTCTTTCTAAAAGCTTTACCAAAAAAAAAATCCCCAAAACAACATATTATTTGTTAAGCAGAACTTTTGACTGCCTAGTCAAAAATTGATTTGAACATAAACATTATGAGTAGCTTAAATGCTGCAAAAAGGAGGAAAGACAGAGTCACAGGCAGTTATGAAGGCTAGTTCTATTTTTCCTGTATGATACAAACCAATGTAATTATATTCTGTTGTCAAAGTGTCATTGTGCTCATATTCCCAGAGAGATTCAGTAGCATTATGGGCACAGCTCTTTCACAGTGTTACAGAAGGGCCTGTTGATCACTCCAACTTTCTAAAGAATGTGAAAAAGCTCCCTTGAAGTGCATAGATCTTGTGTTTCCCCTCTGCAAAAATGACTTTTGTTCTTCAAGATTAGGGAACAAAATAAGATCTCTGATTTAGTTGCATGTTTTAATTTTAAATTTGTCCTACAACTTCAGGAATTCTGTATATAACTTGACTTGCATAATGGCACATGGTTTTCCATTCCATAGTTTAAAACATTTTTATAGGACTATTTCTTGTATTAAATGTGAGGCAGGAAATAGAGTTGCTGGGTATTATTACTTAAACAGATAATTCAAGGCATTGAGCAATGCAAGTAAATCATATGTGAATCTGTTCAGTACTGGTTTTCAGATATTTCAGGTAATAAAGTGGCAGCATGTGTGTTAAATAGAAATTAGTTTAGTTGGACTGGGTTGTGCACGGTGTGAAAACTGGTTAGAAAACAGGGATTCCTTCCCAGTGCTGTAGAAATTTTGTGATGTGGATTTGTTTGTTCTGTGAAACAGAAACAAGGCCTTACCAAAAAATGAAGGGATTGAAAGGAGCTTTTGCCTCAGAAGAGCAGTCAGAGGGAAAGGTCATGGCAGAGTAGCTAATAGCACTGAAGTCTGTGCTGTACTCATAAATATGTATCGATGAGGAAAAATTAGTTTAGCACTGGATACTGTCCTTAATTCTGTCCTCTGTTTAAGTAACCTTCCAAAGGAATTGGTGCTTTCTAACACAATGTTTTTCATAAAATTCCCAGCTAGTTCTAATGAGTATTGCAGTGAGTACCAGAACAGCATTGCTGACAGGAAAGCAAATGTTTTCTGTATAATACAGATTCCCAATTTTACATTGCTCTGTGGTAAAAGTGGAAGATGTGCAATGTAGGTCAGCATGGCGTCAATTCTAGAAAGTTAAAATAAAGATACTTCCTCTCAAATCAATCAAAGCATCTGTCAAACTTCACAAATTAGAAAATATGTGGGTATGTGAAACTATTTTGCACTGCACAAAATAATCACTGCTTTTTACTCTGGTTCTCAATAGCTCTCATACAAAAAAATCTAAAAAAATCATAGGTGCACATAAAACTTGCTCAGTGACTAGACTATAAAAAATTATATGTTTATATTTTTAATATTTCATGCATTAGTCAAAGCATCAGATCAGAAACTTGGTTTGAATTTTAGAAAGAGTGAATGTTTTTAACATTGTCATATGGGGAAAAATCCCAAGTATTTCCTTTTATCTTTCACTGATGCCAAGTACAAAATGTGAGTTGTCTGTCAGCCACTTACAGAAGTGAGGCCACGTTCCAGTACAATTCCATGCCCTATTAACATAGATATATTTCTGAGATCCTGACTAGAATAAGTCTGACTCATCTCTCTCTGTGTACTTCCAGATTTCTTTCTGACACATGGAGCATCCACTAGGCGCTTAAATTTTATATCACTTCTGTATGTTTGGGCGTTTTTTTGTTTTCTTTCCTTTGTTTCTTTCCTTGGGGTTTTTTTGCAAATTGTTTTTTCCTATTTTCTTTCCTCCTGATTTGCACGTTAATTGCCAAGTCTTCTTTGTTTTCTAGATACATTAGTATTTAGTTCTGGCTTATTTGTTCAAAATAATGGCATGTACTTAAAGTAAGCATCAATCTCTCTTAAAGAAGTAGACCCTGTTTAAGGCAGATTTATGTGAAAGAATCTTGTGAGTTTACATGTATTTTTCCTCTTTTACTTTGTGTTATACATTTCATATTTATTCCGGCACTGGTCTTTTTTTAATTATTATTTTTGGCGTTTGAACTAACCAGAGCCATTGTTTCATTTCAGTTTGGAAGACGTTACATTGAAGACCTTTTTAATGATTTTCGAGATGGACGAAGACTTCTGGAGCTCCTGGAATGCCTTACAGGCCAAAAACTTGTATGTGTTTTTTAACACATTTACTGTATATGGAAGTCTTAATGTTGTGATAATTGTGGTAGGTGATATTCAGTAACTTCTGCCACTGATGAGAACCTGTGGAAAGTATTTTTAGGGGTCTGAATAGTTTTCAGTTTCATTTGAAATTGAAGAAGCATTGTGACTGAGAGTTGTATTAGACACTAACACTTTGCTAGGCATATACTTGAAATGAAAATATTCTACTTTGTTGTATGCACTTATTAATTGTGGCACAGAGAAAACTGAGGCAGAGTTCATTTAGATATCTAGATTTTAGCTGTAATAGAATTTAATGTGTAGAATTAGAATTTTTTTCTAATGTCATACAAACAGTGCATCTATTGGAATTGTACTTGTCTGAAAAGAGAGAACTGCTTGCTCTTATTGACTTGGAAATTCTAAAGTGACACAGTCACACACATTTTTTAATGTCTTCTCTTGTATTCCTGGTTGGACTTTGTAAGTTTGGCATCTTTCCCTGAAACTTTCTTATAAGAAGGCTGGGAGATTGAGAATCAAAATCCAGAGATAATATACTTGTACATAAATATTAAACAAACTGATGCTTATCTCTTTAGTTGCCATAGCAATGTTCCTAAATTGTGGTATGCAGAAGACAAATAATCATGATAAAAAGAATCTGGAATTATCTAATTCTGTATGCATTTTAATTATTCCTTCCCTGAGAAGTGTCAAGGTAACAAATTACCTTCTAACTGTGGATCCAGTTTGTTTCACAATTGACTTTATTTCATGTTGGGAAGCTGCATAAGCCCAATGTATGTTAATATGTCAACAGAAAACTACAGATGTAATATAAGATTTGTGTTACATATAATGTACTCTAGATTCTGATTTTGGGCAGTCAAGTTTGGTTTTCTTTCTTTGTAGGCAAAAGAAAAGGGCTCCACGAGAGTTCACGCTCTGAACAATGTCAATAAAGCAATCCACGTTTTGCAGAGAAATAATGTAAGTATTCAGCCAGACAGGCTCAGAACAGCCTGTAGACAGCACACAAAATGCTTTTTAGGTGTTGAATCAAATGCCTTTGGTCTATAGTGTAAAGTACTGGAGTCAAAGCAGTTTTATCAATGTGACTTGGATACTTTGTCATTCAGCATCAGGGTAAAATGTGTTTTAAGGAGTTTAAAATCCTTTTCCAGCAAATTTTGGATAATACACCTATAATGGATGCTGTCTGAAGACAGATCAACTTACATGATTTGATTCTGAGTGGTGTTTAAAATAATTTTTTAAAAGTTAAATACAAGAAGTCATCCATAGCTGGTTACAAGATGCTGCCTATCAAAATATTTACTCACAATCTGAAAATTATGAAGTCTGAAAAACCAAGGCTTTTCCTACAATAATTTTTTTTTTGTTAAATTTCAAAGGCATCTGTCCCTCATAATTCAAAACACTAATCATATCAATATCACTTTAAATTCTACTTTGTAAAGATTGATTTTTCAAGCCAGTATCCTTTGCATCGTTCTTGAGTAAATATTCTCGTACTATCTTCCTTATGCAGGCATTCTAATGGACCCATAACTTTAGCAGACATTTTCTCTGGCCAACTAATTTTATCATAACTTTCCTCAAGAATAAATTAAAATGAACTATAAAACTTGCTTAAACTTAACGGTAAGAGGTGACAGAACAAAGATAATGTATTCTGTGCTGTATATTATATTGGATTTCTTGATAGCCGCAGGAGGTCACTAATGCTTGAGTTCAAGTGCTGAATAAAGTTATTGATTTTATAAATCTAAGGTAATCCATCTAGAGATTTGTACATAAATGAAAATGACCTTATAAAATTGACATAAAGACCTCCAGCTTGATTTTCCTTTCTATTTAATGGAATTTAATGTAAATAAATAGAAGAAAAAGCTTCTAATTGTTCAAAATCTGCAACATTTGACATTATTGGAGAAAAAATCATCATTACATTATATCACAGTATACAAGAAGGTTTTGATTGCATACTTGGTTAAAAATGATCATAGAAAATGTTTTTTGAAGTATTCAATACCTATCAGCTGAATCCACTGGTATGCTTTTCCATTCAGTTTCCAGAACACAATAATAGTCCCTTTCAAATCTGGGAAGAAAACAGAGGGTATTCCAATTTTAGAAGATAGAAGAAAAAACTGTTTTAGAAAGTGAAGTGGTCATCCAGTGGCCATCAGACTCATATAACAAAAACCTTGTAAACAATATAAAAATTAGTATATAAAGATACACTGTATCTTGTCAATATGGAGTCGAAAGACCTGCCCCTGAAATAGTTTCCTTAACCTTCAATAATTTGATGAGTGATTTCTATGGGACTTCAGGAATGCAAAATCAATGGTTCTAAAGTGAATTAAAGCCTGTGAGTAGTCTAGATTTTTCTGCTGGTATGTTCCATCTTTGCTGTGAAGTTCTGTAGTCATCTGGGAGGTAACACTGAAAAATGCTGCTGCTTCCAGTCAATCCATTTCATAGGTTTTTTTATTCCCACAGAAAAGTGATAGAGTTGAGGGGGGAGCATGGGGAATGTGAGGGGTTGCCCCAATAAAGGGTTACACCTCTCTGTTGCAAACTGAGCAATGTTCCTCTGCTTCAGTAAAACAGACGTGGGCTCTGTGTATTCGGGCTTCCACTTCCAGAAATGGAGGGAGGATTTACCTGTAGAATATGCAGGCAATGCCAGTATAAACTTTGTAGGATGTCACTTGCTGCATGGGCCTCCATTTTAAATTTAGCATATAAAGGCTAAGTTCCATTTGGGAAATGTTCCAAGACATTGTTGGTTAGAATTAACTGCTAGTCTCATATACTTTTAGTACAAAATGTGGAATTCTTAAAGAAAAGAGCTCTTTGAGAGTTTTAGAGTTCTTGATAAAATATCTAATTTGAGGTTTGTAAAAATGACCTATACATAGATGCATTGAAAAAAACCAAAAACTAAAACAAAGCAGCTTGTTTTGAGACACAAAACTTTAGTCAGTTTGCAGATGTAACTTTAAATAACTTCAGAAGTGCAGTAGAGATGTGCAGAATGTAGTTTGTGAAGGAATGGGGTACTTTGCCATAAAAAACATCAGGTCTGACCATGAAAAATTGCATCTGTGAAACAGCGATGATGCCAGTTTTAGAGTCATAGTTCTATCCAAATACGCAGGACAGCTTATAGGCTTGCATTCATAACCCTGAATTTGGCTTCCTTATTCAGATAGCATAAAAAATGGGGGAAAGGGTGGAGTGTCATTTCACATGTGGAGGAAAGAATACTCCAGGGTGGTAAGTACTGATGCATTATGAAATTGCAAATGCATTATGTAATTATGGAAAACAACATTACTGGGTGAACTATTGTGGAAAAAACTTGCTTAGATCACAATCACTGCTTTATCTGTATGCCAGAACACATCCTGTGTATTTCCTTATACATTATAGGATTTAATTAAGGAAAAAAAAAGTTCTATTTTAATCTAAATATGTAATGCCTTGGGTTTGTAGGTTCTTACAGTGTCTAGATGTGTGTGTGTTACTTCCAGAAAACTGTATTATGTAAGGTAGTATAAAGGAGAGTACAGGAGTTTTTCTGTCTGTGTGATTTGTAATTGTAGGAGCTTAATAAAAAAGATATTTGAGTTATTACAACTATTGCTTTTAATTTTATGTTTCACAACATGCTGTAACTGGAATAATTGGAACTCCAGATCACTGCTGGTTTTTTTCCAGAACATTAATTGTGCCATTTATAAAATGTAAGTTGTATGTTTATGGAACGACAGAAACCAAATGGGAGATTTACCTTAGCCTATGCCTTCATCTCCCTCCAACCTCCTGTGCTTGTTATTAATCTTTTACAATTATTTTTTGTTTCTATGATAGGTTGATTTGGTAAATATAGGGAGCTCAGACATTGTGGATGGAAATCATAAACTGACCCTTGGTTTGATCTGGAATATAATCCTCCACTGGCAGGTGAGTGGCACTGCTCCTTACTTTCCATTAAATACTTTTATTCCACTGATCTTTCCCCCATTATTATCCAGCAACAACCTAGAAAGTAAACATAGATATTGCAATGTGCTAAATCAGGAAGTATTGTGTTTACATATTATCGAGGGTATTGAGACTATTAAGAAGATAAACTAGTTTTTGTAGCATTAGCAGAAACTTTTTTGACTGTAATATCACAGTCAGATATTGCAGGATGATTATATATAACAGTTACCCTAACAAAAATGGATAGACAAAGCCAATGTGGATATATAGCTCTCATAGTCACTTTTATTTTTAGTATCTTAGAGTGACTTTTATATTTTAATGAATTAATCACATCTGTTGCTTTTTGCTGCTGACCCATCCTGCCAAGAATTATTTTTAGAACACTAAAAAGCTGCTAGACTGCCTATTTATTGAAGGAGATGTGGCTCATTTAGCTTTCTTTCTCTTTAGAGAGAAAGGGGGTTTTGTGACATGGATCTCATAAAAACCAGCATGGTAGATGAGGACACTTAACAAATTCTGAGATGGCAGTAAAATCAAAATTCAAAAAGATCTAGCATCTAGATGCTCTGAATCCATGTTTGTATGAATCTGGGTGAAGAGTCTGTCCATTAGTGTTGACTATGTTCTCCAAGCAATAATCCACAAATTTTTCATAGAATAACAAGAAAAGGTGATGGGAAACAAAGCTTAAAAGTCTTTAAAAACTAAACACTCCTATCAAAAATCAGATATGTAGCATTCATCTAAGAAGGGAACATTTTTATTCTAATTTTACAGGACAGCAGCAACAGAGAAAAGCTGCAAATAGTTAACTCACTTCTTAGTCTCCTGTTTCAATATTACTAGTTTAATTGCATAAAATTGTTCTAAATTACTTATTAAGAGCAGATTGAATATGATACCTAGCTAAGCAACTTTTACCAATAATATTTGAATCACTGTGTTTTAATTTGTATAAATTATGGACTGAGATGACTATTTGTGTTCAAATTAACATTTTGTTTTCTTCATATTTCATCCTGAAGCAAAGTGTTAAAGGTGTGCTTTAGTATTAGCTGTGTACTTACTAATTTCTTTTCAGTTGTTCCCACCATTCCTCTTAGCATGTACTTGCACAGACACACAGGAGACACAGGTTCTGCTGTAGCCTGATGAGCTTTTTGACAGCAGCCATGTCAAAAACAAAAACCCCTTTGTTTGCAGTGCAAAATGATTCGTTTCAAGCTTCATCTTGAACCTAGTGATAACTGTGATGGCAGCTGCGATGGTACCCATGGCTTCAGTTTGGACTACCCGTGGATGAAAAGTCCAAGGATCGTATTTACAAAGCAGTGATTAAAATGTGACTCTTTGTCAGCATAGCCATAATGATTCAGTCCGTGTTTAGTCTGTACTTGGAGTTCTGTGATGCCTTAAAGATCTAGGAATAAAACAACACACTTTGGAGACAATATTAGTGTAGGAGGTAATATAAAAGCTGATTTTAACTGGAGGCCTCCAGGGGCAAGTATGGAAAAATGCCCAGCCCACATAGGGCTAATGTAGTTTTATAAGTTTAGCAAATTAGCATAATTGACAGGAATTCCCAATTAGAAGCACAAGTAATGAGGTAATTCCCTCTCTTGGTTCCACCCTTTTCCAGAGGCCTGCCCCCACCCCCTCCCCCCTCCCCTCTCCCATTTAGATACTAACTAAACTTTGTTTATGAGAAAGTGTCTCGAGATGCTATTTTAACCTTGGTTCCCAGAGGATTTAACCTTGGTCCCCAGATTAGGACTAGGGCCTTTAGGAATGTATTTTGTCTTTCTGTCTATCAGAGGAGGTGAAATGGTAGCTATGAATCTATGTAGTTACACAATAATAGGCTACAGAGCTACAAATATATAAGAATATATAAAAGCAAAAGGGCAAAAATCAGTTTGGCATCACTATGTTTCCATATGTTCTAGTGGTGAACTACTGCAAGTGATCTGCATCTTCCTGACTTCTCTTTTTATTCAAATTTTTGTAAATAAGATTCTAATTTGGCTAGAATTCAATTTTAGTTTTTTTTTTCTAAAGAGTAGCTAAAACCTGATTGGCAACAAGAAGCCATTATTAAATAATAACCCTCTTGCTGTTGCTTAATGATGAATAATTAAAAAAAATATATAATGACAGATTTATATTTGGACTTTTCTCCTTAAAAAAACCCAAAACACTTGGGAGCCATTCATTTGCTGCCTATTTCCCTCAAAGTATTGGAAGCATTCAAAGTAAATTTGCTTATTTACAGTTCTGTGGAGAAAGTCTTTGTTATTTCCCAGATTTTCTTTCAAGTTTTGAAGTTAATTGCATGAATATGTTTGTGATTGTTCTGCCCTGTTTATAGGTAGGTATGATCTTACGTACTGACAGAACTTATGGTGAAACATGGCTGTAAATTTCTTAAGAAATTCTTCCTGTTGGTTCCAGTTTGCCTATGACAGATTGTCCCTGGCAAGAAGCAGCTGGAAACACGATAAGTTGTTCATACAGAGTCAGGGCCACCAAACTTACCTGCCAGTTATCTACAGCTGGGTAAAATACCAAGACTACTGTATTTATTTGTAGTCTGTGAAAAGGCCTAAAAACAAATAAATAGGAATACACAGGCTACTTGATTTAGTGCGTGCTAGTTTGTGTTTGTTGGTACAATCCTACTTTTGCAGATCCTAAGAGTCACTTAGAGGAAATTTATCTGTCTACATCTAAAACAAAACAACAACAACAACAACAACAAAAGATATGAGGTTATTGTTTGTGTGAACACTTGTGTTATTGTAGGTGAACAGGCAAGAAGCTTTTCCAGTTTCACATCTTGCAGCCAGGACCGCATAAAGACACACCTGTACTTATATATGACAACAGGATGGTCTCTTACAAAAATGTTAATCTCTTTGTGTAAAAATAATAGGAAAAAAAGAGATGGTAGAAGAAAGGTGCATGAAAGGAATAATGTCAGTACCAATCCAAATGGGTATCAGCAGTCCCATGGAGAAGAGGCAGTGGTAGAGGTGGTAGAGGCACTGCAGCAGACAGGATTAGACAAGTTGCCAGTCTCATCTCTGTGCAGTGGAAGTAGCATGGCTTTCTGTATCCCCTGTGGTGATTGTGTCCTTTCTTATCTAGCCTGCTTTTTTCAGATTATTATTAAAATTTTCCCTGAAATGGAGCCATCGTTCTGAGTTGAGCACTTGCTGCCAAAGCTCTTTATGGTACTGAATCCATCAGACTCTATTTCCTTGAAGCTGCTGCCCTCTCTCTCAGCTCTGTGATCCCAGTCTCACTGCAGCATTAACATTTTAAGTAAAAACAGAGCAAAACTGTTAATAGCTGAACTTCTCTATTTTACAAAGTCTCTTAAGAGTGGAAAAAACATTCTATATGGCAGTGTGTAAATTGTTTTGTTATGTTTTTAAGAGTGAACTTATTTTCATGTAAATCGTGAAAGAAATCCTGTAGCAAAAAATCTTTGGCCCAAATCTTGACTTTCTCTGGGAAAAATCGCAAAAGAATAAATATATACATAAGGAAAATATTTCAGAAGGGAGCATTTCAACAGCCTGTCAGCCTCATTTGGAGACTTATTAAAAGCATCAAGGTTATCGTGCACATCAGTATTTTAACACAAACTACCATTTCACTTAATTTTGATTTTTGATTATAGAAATGATACGCTTCTGTCAATCCCCCTTGAATCAATGAACAGAGAATATCCTTTACTTTGATAGGTGTCTTGAATATCTATGAAAATGTCCTTTAAAAGTGTTCTTTCAAATGTACTTGGAAAGAGTTTAGTGGTTCTAGCTATAAAAATGTAATCTATGCAGTCAAAATACCTGAAATATAGCAAGTGAAAAATACTAAGTTATTCTGTCAGGGAGATGTAAGGTTCTTCTTTTATTAAAAAAAATGAAAAATTCTTGCTTTGAGAACAGTTTTCTTTTTAGATTATCTTCTTCCCTCCCTCTATTCTAGGGTCTGGCATCCTGAAGCCAAGTGCCAATCTTACAAAATGTTACATGCCTGAGTGTGGGTTTTAGGTGAAAGAGATGTAGTTTGAGCCTGGGATCATGCTGTGTTCCTTGTCATCTTACATGCACAGCAGCACATGCCCAGATTCCAGGACATGGTCCTGCAGTGGGAAGATCAAAGGTCCACTGCTGCTATGGGCCAGGGCTGGCTGTGCTGCTTTTGGCCGCTTTCTTCATGTGGTGACAAGAAGAGCAGTGCTCCCATTCTGTCCACACATTTCCTTTTGGCAGCCTGGCATTTCAGAAACCATCTTGGTGATGTCTGTATTGTCCTTTCCCCCCTTCCATCAAAATTTAATCTTTTCTTATTGCCATAGCATATGTCCATTCCCCAGGAAGAGCAAGAATATCTGTTCTGTGGAAGTAGGAGTTTCCTACACCTGAAGGCTTTATGTCCTGCCAGGATACACTGCATTAGAAAGGAGAGGTAACAAAGAAATGAGTATCAGAGGTCAACTCATCACCTGACAGCATGAGGCAGAGACACTTTGAAATAGCTGTAGTTTTTGAGCCTGGATGCTGAGGGAGTTTATCTACCTGAAAGCTCTTCAGGCTGACACGAGCACATCTCTGCATGCCCCTTTCCCAGCAGTACATCTTAACCGAGAAGCCTTCAAAAAGCTTCCATCTCACCAAAATGTCAGCCAGCACTTGTGTGCTCAGGCACTGACCTTGCTGCAGGAGCCAGCCGTCCTGCAGACAGTGCGGTGCTGTGCCTGCAGTGGCGTGGCATGGCACGGTGCTGCCAAGGTGCCAGGTGGGCTGGGATGATGATGCCCCTCAGGAGGACAAGGTGGCTCCAGTTGTAGAAGTGGAGTTGCCCACCAATTCTCACTGAAGATGAAGTGGCCTCAGCATTCAGGATGAGATCAGACCGTTTTACTCTGTTATTTTAAATGTCTGACTTTCCCTAGGAGGCAGCAAAAAAAAAAAAAAAATAACAGCTTTCACTGTTGCAAAGAAATGCAGGGAAAAAAAGAGCAAAGCTTTATCCATTGTAAGTATATTTACTCAACAAGGTGAGATTGAAGCTGTTTTGTATTCATTTACTGAAAAGTAAAAATAAATGCTGGGTTTGGAGTCATCTCTGTAGATCTACAGGAAAACAATTACCTGGATTCTTCTGAATAATTGCCTTCCTGATGGCCCATTTTTTTTCTAATTTTGTGTAATCTTCTCTGTTCATAGATATAGCTCCTTTCTCTTTGATATCAGCTCAAACACATAGTCATTTCTGTATGTTATGAACCTTTATATTTCTAAATATGGTGTTCCTGTGTTCATTCAGCTATCTTTTAATGCAAATGTTTGTTGTATTTTTCAAAAGTTATAGTTTGCTTATAATATTCAGAAAAATCTTCATCTGTAAATACAAGCATATGATAAAACCCAAAATGAATAATGAAATCTTAGCTTGGACAAGTCTTTTAAACTATAACTTCAGGATTTTCTAGTCTTTAATATTGTTTAAGTTTGATGCAATAGATGCTAATTCCAAAAATTTTCTTCTTTGCATCCAGATTAATGAAAGAAACAGGATTTTATGTTTTTATAGTAGTGAAGGGTTTTTTTTGCCTAGGAATACAGATCTCAGCTTCTTGCTACAATATGGAATTCTACTTTGGCATCACCCAGTAATGAAGACACTAAAATTATTGACAAGAAATTCCAAATACCCACTCAGACATATGAAGCAAAAATAAAGAATGTATTTCCTCATTTTCTTACACTTTATTTTCTGTCTCCTGACAGAAATGGAGGCAACTATAAAAAGTTTCTATTCTTATCTGACAGAATTTGTATTGATTTTCATTGGTGCAAATGAAAATCAGGACTAAAGTCAGGAACATATCCTATAAAATCTACAGAAGATAAATTTCTCCTCTCGTCTTAGAAACTTATAAGATGTAAAACAAAGTTTATACCTAAGTCTCAAAAGGAAAATTAAAGGCACTGATACTCTTTGGGCATCTGAGATGCAAACCCAAGATACTATTTCAGTAATTCATATCTTCACAGAATCAAATGATTGAATTAATTACTGTGAAACTAGTGAGCAACTTAGCGTACTCAACAGTAAAAGGTTATTTCTGTTTTTTCTACAATATTACGGTAATTAATTTTTATTGTTGTTGTTGACTGTTCTTTCAGATTACAGCTTCTGCATATTATCTTACAATTTTTGCAGTTTAAAGTGGTCTACCCTTTATCATAAAGTAGCTTCTGCCCTCAGTGTTGTTCTTTGACTGACTGATACTGGCTGCAGAGCAATTCAAGGGGAAAATGATAATGAAATGAAATATTCCCTAAGTGAATAAGCAGCAATAAGCTACTTTATAGTTAAATTATATCTTAGGGAATATTTTAAAAGAACTGCTGTTCTAAAAGATATATAGAGAAAGCAATGATTTAAAAGGTGTTACTTTACAGGAAAATAATTCTTAATAGAAGTTTTATGTGCTCTTTCACTAGTAAGGAAATTGATTGGAAATAAAAAATTTACTGCATTATGTCAAACTCCAGGATAATATTTATAAAAGCCTTTAGGCTTTTTGTAAAATAATAACTGTAGATTGATAAACTCTTGCTAGTGAAAAAGGGATATTAACTTCATTAAAACAATAAAATTGAATCATATACTATACTCTTTTAATGCATGCAATGAAATCAACTTTTCATCCAAGTGCATGTATGCAAATGTAGTTTGCACCTTTAAGTTAGAAACATTATCTACTGTGCACTGAGCACATTTATTTTGCCTTGGTGCTATTTCAACTCCGTCAATGAGAGAAGAATGCTTTTCATCATTTTATCAACTTTTGCTGTAATGTATCATATTAACTAAAGATAGATTTACAGATCAAAAAAAAACCCACAAGAAGTAATTTGAATGAACTCGTTTCCCACAAGTGGGCTAATAAATGTGCCTTCTCTGCCCCTGCTTTATCTGTGGCACAGGGCTGAATGCATTCAGTGCATGTCAATAGCCATTGTCTTTAAGGATTCAGAATTGATTGCTGTCATTATATTGTGAAAACAAGTGTGTTCTTTAATTACTTAGGAGTTTTTCTTTAAGGTGGTAATCTAGGCAAGTGAAATAGTCAGCTTTTAATAAGTTCAGTCATTGATCAAATTCTTTCTTTTATTGCAGGTCAAAGATGTAATGAAAAACATCATGGCTGGACTGCAGCAGACAAACAGTGAGATGATTCTGCTGAGCTGGGTCCGTCAATCGACTCGAAATTACCCACAGGTCAACGTTACCAATTTCACCACTAGCTGGTCTGATGGATTGGCTTTCAACGCACTCCTCCACAGCCACAGGTAGGAAAAGGAGCTTTTCACTGTTTCAGTAAGCTTGTGACAGATGGCTGTAGCAGGGCTTGAAGATGGTGTGTCTGTTATGCAGGGGGTTTAGCTTCTTCGTCTGTGGGTGTTTCAGCATTCTTTTAAATGACTGACTGCTTGCTTTGACCTGGGTGCTGCGTTTCGTGTCATACTAAATCCTCTCGTGGAGGGAGAGCTTTTCACAGCACAACCAAATATACACAGCTCAGATCCTTTTCTGGAATTTCAGTCTGTATACCAAGTAGATAGTCCCAAGGAGTACAGGCTTGGAAACTTTTGAGAAGAGCAAGGAGTAGTTACAAAACTAAGCCTTTGAGGTTGTCCTAGAGGGAGAAGGAGATTTTCCTGTCTTAGACTTAGAGTGGGAAAATGCGGTGTTTGTTGAAAGCCTCTCTCAGCTGCTGAATTGAAAGTATGGATTTGCCTCACAAGGACACAGCTGGAGAAGGTAGCCTTTGTTTTCAAAACCTTTCATGTTATTCCACCAGCTGATTTGAGTTATTAGCTTCTCTCAATAGTTGCCTTCTTCTAGTCTATGCTGGATAAAACTCTACCTCTGGAGATTCAGAGTTCTTTGGGGGCTCTGTGTACGTGACTTAAGGAAGATGTGCTAGTCAGTCTATCTAAAAGGCCCAGTTCTTGCCACTGCTGCTTTTAAAGAAGTGTTGCTTTTTCCAATGTGATAAGCCTCCCAAGCTCTCTTCTCCTACTACTATACTTCTCTCTTCAAGGGGACTGTCCTGCAAGATGGCTGACTGCTCAAATTGTTAGGGAGTTGAACTTTTTAACTGTGCAGTGATTTAAACACCATCCAGAAATCAAACTCTACATAAGCCACTCCCTTCCTTCTTCCCCCTCTGGCAAGGGAAGAACAAAAGCAGAGACTTTGGGTTGCGATCACAATTTATTGAAAGGAAACAGCAATGCAATAAGAAATGCGCAGCAACAACAGCAATATTAATAACAAAAGTATACAAAAAGAGCAGGTGTTTTTCTCACAAAAAGTTGACTTAGTTCCATGTGGCAGCCGGGACAAGAAGATGATGATGGATGCTCCCTGCAGGTGACGTCCATGTGGCTTCCCCAGACAAAGACAAGATGATGACTGTTTTCACATGCTGCTCCTTGTGGCAGCTGGAAACAAAGGCAAGATGGTGAGGGGGGCTCTCAAATCCCAAGACAATGGGAAACACTGACAAACAACTCCACTGTGTGGGGAATCATAGTAGAACAGGTTTCAAGCATGCCAACTGTGTTCCATCCAGGGAGTAGCAACTGTATTTTTCCATAAAATTTCCATACCATTGTAAGCTCTGTTAGAATGTGAATTTAATTTCCCAGTTTCCTCTGATTTTATCCCCAGTCATCTTTCCACAACGTCTTTCCACCTAGAGACAATATCAGACTGCCTGTTTCCTGATTAGGGTATCTGATACTCAGGTACTCAGACTGCATGCTCTGCAGGACTGTGTAATATCTGATGTCTGAAATCGGTAATCAGAAATTCCTTTTTGTCCTTCTCTGTAGGAATAGCTTCAGAAGTCTGAACAGAGGAACTTATTCAGGATCAGTCCCTGGCTGGGGTGTGCAGTTGCCAGTAAACCACACTGGGATTGTCTAGACAAATCTCTGTGTTGTATGTCAGACTTTATGCACTACTGTGTTCAGTTCAGTGCAAAGTTCACCAGATGAACATTCATTTCCTGCTTACTGGAATTTATGCACTTTATTCAGGTTTTGTAATTCAGGGCTGCAAAACTTAAGCCTGCTTTTACTCTTCTTCTGTCTGCTGCCATAAATCTTGCATAGCTTTCTGCACAGTGAGTCTATTTTCAATAGAAGTGAAGAATTGCTCTACAAAAGTCTTGTCTCTTGCCCAGTACTTACTGCACTTATCTGGGAAATGGCAAGTGCTCAGTCAGATTCCCGGAGGGGTGTCTCCAAGACACACCAGTCACCTTCTGGACTTCAATCACTAAGTTCCACTGCAAAAGTTTCATTTCCTCATTTCCTCCAAAGCCCTGATGCAGTCATTTTTAAGATGAACCAATGATGTTGGATTGTTGTTGACTTTGCACTTCATGTTCAGTTTGTGGGAACACTGAATTGTCCTTCAAGATTTCAGATGGAATCAATTGAATAGGCATGCTAAGACATTCAGTGTTCAGGAGCTCCTAACTCTATCCTGTAATAATAAAAATCCTTCTCTAAGGATCTCATTCTGTCACTCTAAGATGCAGGTACATTACAGACCTGTTGGGCATCAGAATGTCTCGGATTTAGTGCCCGAAGAAGACAATTTGAATATACACTGAAGAAAAGTTGTCCAAGAGCGATTTGCATGAATTCTCAGAGAAACCTGGTGTCTCACACATCCTATACTTTATCAATATTTTGTGATTTACTTATGTAGAACGATAAGCATTCTGATGACAAACACTTCTGAATTTGGCTCCTCTGTTTTCCCTGTTCGCTTTTTTCAGTGTTTTTTTTCCAGAATTCCCTGTTTCTCCAGTTCTCCTGTTCCACTTCTTTCTTGTTTATTTCCTTGTTCTCCATAAAGTTACATCAAGATATTCTACTCTTTTTTCCTTTCATCCTCTGACTTTATTCCTCTGCACTGTCAGGAATGGAACCAGAGTTAGTCATAAGAAAGGATAATTATAGTTTGAAAATCAGGTATGATAATTAACTCATAGAGTTGACCTGCTGCCAGGTGTGTGTACTTTTTGCCAATGTTTAGTTCCTAGACCGCTACAAAAACCCAACCAAGAACAAACCAAAAAACCTCCAAAACCTATTAGAAAACCCCAAACACCAAAGATCTCTTCAAAACTGAAAGAATGATGCTACCCAAACTTTTTTCCATAGTATTTAGACTCTCTGAAAGTGAGGATTGATTTCGTGGTAGCATTAAAGTTATCTCTTTTTTGAAACCAATCTCTTTCCTTTATGGATGGTGATATTTTCATTTCTCTTATATAATGTTTTCAGTGATGAACAGGTGGCTTTTTGTTTTGGTTTGTAGTTGTTTTGTTTTTGTTTTGTTTTTGTTTTTTTTAAGTGGTTCAGACAGTAATGTGAAATTTGCATCTGGATGAATTTTCTAAGCACCTCCCTAAAGGGATTGAGATAAAGTAAGAGACTGTCATGAAGCCCTAACCACACAGTATGCTGTGAGAGCAGTGGGAAGCTTTACTTCTCATAGTCTTTTAACCCAGTAATCCCTTGCTTTCAGCTGACTGTTTTGGTTGGATCAAATTTTTCTAATGCCCTTTCTCCATCATTTTATAGAGGAGTTACTTTTAGTAGGTATTCCCATCTCTGTAATCACCATTCCTCCATGGGCATTTAGGCTCTTTAGCAATGCTTTCAATACTGAGTGTGAGGAGAAGTGGAGCACAGGTCACCTGGCAAATCCCCAAGGGCACATCAGTAGCCCAGAATGGGAATTTTCAGGATATAGGCTTGGCACATGGTCTCTTGAATGCTATGTTCTGCATTGAGCTGAAAAAACAAGGCAGCAGCTGTGGAGTGGCATCATCACACCGGGAATATACAGAAACTAAAATATTTTACTGAGGAAGAGAGGTCAGTCATTCTGTAGTTGAAACTCCCCCATCTTCAGGCTCCAGATCACAAAGACCTTTCCCCATTTACTTCTTGTAATCTTTCTCCTCCAGGTGGGTATCAGAGAGAGCTTTACTGCTTTTCTCTAACTTTGTTGGGGCTCTTTTTCTTTTCTCTCCTGGCCCTGTAATCAGGATTTTGAAGTGGGAACAGGTGGCATTCATTATCTTCCTCCTTGCTTCTTTAAAATTCTTGAACTTAGGCCAGGTGACTGCCTTACAAATGAGCACTTCACTGCAGCTGTTTCTGCTTCAGGGTGGTAGAGTGAGGAGGGAAGGAATATGGTATCAAAAAGAGGTCCTGGATAGAAGTGAAAAAAAGTTTTTCTTCAGTAGTTTACAGGAAAAGTAAAAACAATGGGATGAAGAGGTATAAAATTATGAAATAATTTATAAAATTATGAAAATAATCTTATTTTACTAAAACACTAGGTTATGTGTTAGTTACTCTCTCCTGACTTTTTTTTAATTGTGAGAGTTCTGAAGACATGTACAAGATCTTCTTGTATAGAAGGCTAAAACAACAAGCTCACAACTTTTCTCTTTAAATGGAGATGGTATATTTTATGATCTAAATGTGACTACTTTCTGTCTACAATAATGGAAAACTGTGGTTTGTCTTATCCATGATTTCAGTTTCTACATAGAGATCTGTCAGGATTTGTTTGTCTGTAGCATACTCCAGATTAAGTTTTCTCACCCTGGCTGAACTAGTTCTGTTGTAAATTATGTAACTTGGGGTCAGAGGGGATGTAGGGAGTCCCTTTTGTATGTTATTTTTCTTGGAAATATGTTTTGAAAAAATTCAGGTTTGTTTTCCTTTTTTTTTTTTTTAAATTACTTGTGCTTCTGCTAGTTATAGAAAAGAACTGTTGGTTCAAAAATTACATTATGTTCAATGTAAATTTTGATTTTTATAATGCAAACTTCTCCATTGAAGCCTTCAATCCTTTCAATTTTGGCTCTCCATGAGCTTGTCATAAACTAATACAAGACCAGTGCTGTTTGAGCTGATCAGTGAGTGGCTAGATAAAGTTCAGCATGTTCTAATTAATTCTAACTTCTTTGAATGTGCATAAGGTTGTATTGTTCAGGAAGAGGAGTAAGGAATGCTAGTTATTTTTCCTTGGGTTTGCTCCCTTTTAGACAAGACGCAAGCTGCAGATATGAGAATGAACTTAATCTCCCTTAGTATTATTTGAATAATATGGAGAGGACAAATGAAGCCAAAGAATCAGTATTCCATTTAATTTCTTTCCTCTACTATTTCATACCTTCTCACTCCTGTATTTAAAACTCCTTAGAAAGCTAATAATAGTTGTGATTTGAAAATCTATTCCAATGTTGTTTTGGGGATTTTTAGAAAGATATTTTCCACTCACCACATTTATTAATCTTTTAAGCTCTAATATCTCCCACAATCACTCTTGGCAGTATTGCCACATCAATACACTCCCAGTGAAACACCCTGACAGTAGCACTGAGAAGCTGGTATTATGATGCTGTTATTCTAGTGATAGAGCTACTGAAATGTGTATAGCAACATAATCTTTCAACAAAGGGAAAATCTGGAAAGTTAAATTGCTGTTGGAGTAGGGAGAGCTTTTTGAATTTATTTTTCTTTTAATTAAGTTGGTGCTTGTCAGAGCTGAGTTGCAGTAGGTGGCCATATACTTGTTGTATAGTTGGCTTGGAATCTATGCTGTCTGCTTTATGTACAATACTAAGAAAATTGATAAGGAACCTGTCAGTGACATGCTAAAGCTTACTAATTCTCTTCTGTCTGTGTCTCAGAGGGTTCAAATTTTTCGCCATCTGTAGTGAGTGGAAAAAGAGATGCTGTGTGTGCTCTACACAGGCACATGTAGCATGCAAATTCAACCCAGGTGTTAAGACATGATGTTGTCTGAAACTTTGTCTTTGAAACTCTTGTGAATACTGGAGTGTTTGTTTAAAAAAAAAAAAAAAAACAAGAAAAAAAACCAAAAAAGCAACCAACAACAACAAAAACTCTTTGTTTCTTATATTGAGAATCCTACTCTACAGATGATGTCTTGATAATAATTTTAGACTGTCTTGGTAGGTTAACTTGAAAATATCCTCCTGGATTATACAACTGAAAAGTTGGATGAAATTGGTGATCTAAGATATAGTTAATGATGACAGACATTTTCTCAAGAGGAGTAAGACAATATTGTGATATTCTGCAAGGAACAATTTTAAATGTTCACATTCTTGCCAAGTGGAGTCCTGACTGATTAGAAGTATGCTCGTGTATACAAAGTCTTGTATCACAAAACAAGTCATGATTATGTGAAGATAATGGGCTGCTCTGAGCATTGCAGGTATACTTAGACTTTAAGCCAAATTAAAAAGAAAAAAAGGAAAAAAGAAAACAAATGATGCGGAGGTAGTCCCTTGGATACAATTCTTTCCTCTCCTCGTCCTGAAGGCTTTTCTTACCAAATAATTTTTTTTTACATTCTAGTCTATGTAGTATTTATGTAACACATCCTTGCCAAGATTTTTTAAGACAGTCATAATAGACAGCTCTGTGGTTACCACAGTGTTCCCTTAGCTAGATTTGCTGTATGAGCTCATGCATCCTATGCCAAGTGCTTAATCTGGAGAGAATAAGGATTTGAAGAATATCTGTATGGTTGCAGAATAAAGTGTAGGGGTGTGGTGGCTTGAACCCTGTCAGTAGCTGCACACCCCCACAGCCACTTGCTTGCTTCTACCCCTGTTTCCCCAGGACAGGGAAGAGAATAGGAAAAGTAAAAGCAAGGAAACTCTTGAGTCAAAATAGAGACTGTTTTGACAAATGGAGGAAAGAAGAATAGAAAAACAAGTGTTGCAAAGGCAGTAACTGATGCCCAGCCACTCTTCAAGCAGAAGACACCTTCTCAGACAAACACCCCTCACCCCATTCCCTCCCTTTACCCAGGTATTTCTGGCTGAGCAAGTTATATGGCATAGAATATCCCTTTTACTGATTTGGGTCGCCTGCCCTGGCTATGTCCCCTCCCAGTTCCTTGCACATCCATCCCCCACTTGCTTGGGGAAGGCAGAGTGAAGGGAAAAAGAGAGGGTCTTGATTTTGCATAAGCACACTTCAGTAATACCTGGTTTGCTCTGAACACTCTTTTTAGTATAAATCCAAAGCACAGCAACATGTAGACTGCTATGAACAATGGTAACTCCATTCCCAGTTAAAGGAGGATGGCCAAAGATTTTTTTTTTTTTACTTTTTATGCACACATAGTCTGTATTTTGCATGCCTGAGTTTTAGTACACAAACCAGTCTATGGGATCACAGACTTAATCCATCCATGAGTAAACCCAGAGATTACTACCTAAATTTCCTCTCTGTTCTCCACCCTATCCCCAACCAGATTTACTATTAAATTAATGTTAATTAGTATTTTGGAGTTATTCTCTATGTGGGATGGAGAAAACTACTTTTAATATTTAAGTATCTATGCATAGAGAAGCAAAATAACATGCAATAACTCAGTTGTTGCTGCGTAAATCACTTCCCTCTCAGAAGGAAATTAGACAGCAAAGATACATAACTGGGGAATAAATACTAGATAAATGGCATTTTTCCTTTATTCTCTTGACATTATTACAATATGATGTAGTGAACATTTTTTCCATTTATTATAACTCAGGAGACTATTTAAAATTAACTTCTAAAATTATTAAAAATGTTAGTAAATCTGTCATAACTAATTGCAGCATTTAAATTGTGTATATCATGTGCATTACTTATTTGTAGTTGAAATTATACGTTTAAATGTCTTCTGATTTAGAACACTGTATCGAAGTCACAAATAGCGTTGTTGTTTTTCTTCATATTACATGCACAGTAATTACAGACTATCTGATTAAGCTTTATTTCTCCGGAGTGCCTGATAACAAATTCTGATTTCCTAATGGATAACTCTGAGATGAAAGGCCAAAGATCGGGGTGTATTAACATTATTTATACTGCAAATAGTGCAACTGCTAATACAAGATCCCAGACTGTGCATCTGAGTTGTAATTCAGTTTTGGTCATTCTGTCTTTTCCTGTAAGAGCATGGAAGTTGTGACTTGGCAGTGTTAGGGTAAGAGTTGAACTCTATGTTGTTACAGGTGTTTCCCAACCCAAATATTTTTATGATTCAATGAACTATTTAACCTGTTTTATATATATATATATATATGTATCTGATATAACAGTGAGCTGGTAAACTCAGAAGCAATTACACTCAGAAATATTAATGAAGTGAAAAACTGATGGCTGAGGAGAGGAGGAAGGCTCCCAAATTACTTCAGCAGTTTTGTCCTGTTTGTCCTGCTGCGTGCCAGTCCCGATGACATGGCCACAGCACCTGATCTTTCCCACTCAAGCGCTATTTGGGACTGGAATGAAGGAGCCAGTTGGCTGTGGGCACTGTGGGCAGTGACAGGAGCCCAGTGCTGTGGGGGAGAGCAAGTGGTTTGGGGATGTGAGGTTATAGATTGCTGGGACTTAGTGGAACATGAGAAATATGGATAATGTGATTGTGGTGGACATGAATGAGAATAGAATGTAAACCCATTAGAAACCGAGCTTCATTAGTCCCAGTGCCAATTACTATGAACTTTTATGATGAAAATAAAAAAGCTGATACTTATGCATAGCTTTAGAAATACATGAATAAATCTAAGATGAAAAAATATTCTTCCCCTTTATTTTTGCTTTAGACCAGACCTATTTGATTGGAACTCTGTTGCTGCTCAGCCGTCACCTGTGCAGCGATTAGACCATGCATTCAACATAGCCAGGCAACACCTGGGAATAGAGAAACTCCTTGATCCTGAAGGTTAGTAGAAATTATGTTGTTTTCTGTTTGTTTTTTTTTTCTTTAAGTGGAAAAACAGTTTTGCTTTGTGTTTGATGATAAATTAATATGACTTTTTTTTTGGCACAAGAATTTAACATTTTGCAAGATAAATTATAAACTGAAGCAAAATCCTTTACTTTTAGTGCTACCTTTGTGTTCTATTGAAATAGCATAAAACTGCCAATATGTACATGCTCTAAAGCAATTTTTTTAGCTTTGGGACGAGAGTTTTAATGTGCGTGCACTGAATTAGAGGTATCTCAGCAAGCTGTTGATTTCTGTTTTGAAGATTTAAAGCATCTGCAGCTTTTATATCTTCTGGAATGATCTTGAGTTCAAGTTACCTTTTAATGTATATCCAAAACATGTGTTCAAGCTCTAGATACTCATATCTTTTAAATATGACTTATATTTCTGTGTATATTGAAATTTTATCAGAATGACATGTCTCATATCACTGTAATTTAATCTTACATGTGATAGAATTACATGCCTTTTTTACCTTGACTATCTTTTATACGTCTTTAAGCAGTCGCGTTTGAAAGGTTCCTTGTTTTTCACGTTCTTTTGAATTTTGTATATTTCTATATATTCTCTCACATAGTCTCTGCATTGCTGATAGACTATTAATTTTCCCTCAGAGGATATTCCTAAAACATTCTTTACTCTAAGGCAATTGGAACAGTTATTGTATTTCATATATATATATATATATATNTATATATACATACACGTGTGTGTATTGATATATACACACACACACACTTTTTTTTTTCCATACAATGACACCTTTACTATATTTTCATGAAGTTTCCTATTAAGCCACTTATAAATGAGCTTTTCTATATGTTTGTGCTGTTCTCAGTGACTCACTCATGGTGAGTTTTTCATGGGAAGAACTAGAATTTAACAAAATGCGAAAATGAATCTAAAACATAGCATTGAGTCTCTTAATGTTTAAATATAGTTGGACATGTCTCAGTTGTTAACTAATAACCTTCTATCCCATGTATTTCCCTAGGAGAAATATTGAAACTATGTGTAGTTTAATGGCACAGCATTTCTTGCCTAGTGCACTCTTTCATTTCTAGAACTCAGTTTTGGTGAACCACTGGGGAAAGAAGAGGCTTTCTACATGATAAAGCATGGGATTGAGCTTGTAAACTCTGAATGAGATTGGAACTGAAAACTGAGTTGTGCAACTGAATAGATGTAGTCACAGTGTTTTCTATAATTGGTTAAACGTTCTTCTTAAAACAGATTAGTGAATAAGTTACTTTCTGTGTGCAAGAGTCACTTCTGATTAGACATTTTATTCTGGTTTTGTCAAAGATGCTTGCAGTTGTTTAGCCAACAACTGAAAAACTCTTAAACATTGGTGGTTTTCCGAATGTGTGCTCTAATTATTTGCTGTTCAGTGTTGTAAATCAGTGTAGGCCACCTATTTATTTTTCTCCTCTGAGAACATTTCTAAAGGAAAAGTATATTTTGTACCTATTTGAAAGTATGAATATGTGGAACTATAACTGTTTTGTTTGTGATAATAAATTTATTTCTAGATTGAAACCCAGAATTTCTGCTGTGTGCAAGGGAGAAATCTTGAAGGTTCTAAAATATTCTTTCTGTAATTTTACTTTGTATATTTATAAAGTCTCCTAATTAGGTACTCAAATATCTCCTGACACTATATTGTGTAACAACATGCTCTTCTCTGGCTGCAAAATGCTACTGTATTACAACAAAAAGGGAGTATGCAGTGGTGAAACATTATTTTCATCTATTTTAATATCTTTCAAAACAGCGCATGTGTAATTTGTGAACACTTTAAAATTTAGTTTTGTTCATTAAATATCTGATGTCTCAATTTTGAAAATATTAAGCAGAAAGGAAACCACTATGCAGTAAAGGCCTACTCTTCTGTAACCAATGTAGTAGTCATAAAAAAAAGGGGTTGGAGATATTTGTGTTCTGAAATTACTGATGGTTGATACATGGTGAAACGGATGTCTAGGGAGTCTATCTTAGCAATTAGATTTTGAAAAGTAAATATTTATATTCAGCCAAACTTTGGTTTTCTAGGTTATATATGAAGTTTGCTTTTCTTCTGAGGTTGCTGATATTTAAGGTCTGTCCCATGAGAAATAGTCAGTTTATTACTGAGGTTGTTGATATTTTAAGTCTATCCCATGAGGTGCTTTTAAAACATTTTTCAGAATTTGATCTCCATTTCAATCATCAAAGTGATGAAGACAGTTTATGGCTAAGTATTTCTTGTAAAAGCTATTTTGTGTAAGTTAAAGCTTTTGTATTTGGATTCATGCAGAGATGATCATTCCTGCTATTGTCCTTACTTATGCTGGCTACTAGGAATGCTTTTTTTATATTAGGGTTTAGGCAGTCCTGCAGGGAGCAGGGAATTGGGTTCAGTGATCTCTTTGGGTCCCTTCCAACTCAAGCTATTTGTGATCTTTTTGATTGAATCCTGTCAGTGAGTGAAATGTAAGTAGGTTTAAATGTCTTATCTGGTGTTCATTACTGTAGTACTTTGAAACTGTAGAGTGTAAAAGATAACAAGAGGAAAATGTAAGATCAGGTAGAGGAGATTGGTAGATGTTAGAAAGTTTTATTTAGAAGAATGTTCTTAAAGACCTATATATTAGTGGGCAGGATTTAAGAGGAAAAATTTTTTATGCAAACTGAATTTTTTAGGCCAAAGTATCCCTATGTAATTCCTAATGATCTCCAGTTGTAAGACATTTATGATTATGCAGGTAAGGTATTTTAAATCTCAATAATGCTCTCTGTGATTCTTTCAAAGAATAAATAGTTATTTTCCTTTGCTTGCTCAAAACTAATATTTGTTGCCAAATATTAGTTACCCAAACCAGATTATTTAAATACAGATTTCTGGTCAGATTTAAATGGCAAAGCTAGCATATGGAAAACTTCTACTACAGTTGTAGTATTTTCTGTATTTTCTTTTAATGCTATTTTTTTTCTTTTTTTTCTTTTAAATTAAAAATAAAACCACTAGTTTTGATACAACTAAGGAAAGTTTTCTGACTGATTTGTCATACTTCCCTGCTAACTGTGGTTTTCTGGATATAAATTTGACTTGCTCACTTCAGAAAAGATTTTGGTTGATTGTTTTCAGTGTAAATAGTTCAGGTTGTTATTCTTTCTTCTCTTGAATTTAGAGCATTTTAGGTATAAATAATATAACCTCTGAACACTTTCCCAAATTATAAACTGCCTATGTTTCACACTCATTATTTTAAACTATTCTTATGTCTCAGCATCAATTCGTGATGAAAATATTTACTATCTTTCCTAGTATGAGTTGACTTAAGACAACTTTGGCAAAAGACTTAAAATATATTAAGAAAATTAACCAAATTATGATGATATCTGTAACTTCAACTTGTATGTCTTAAATGATTGATCAAGCTGTTAAGATTAGTCTGCATCTTTTAAGAATGTCTAACAACCTGGGCTTACCTTTTTAAGTAGTTAAATGGTTCTTTGTAAACTTTTTATCTGTTCTGAATTTGTGGAGGAGCATCATTCCAGTCTTCACAAGTGAACTTCAGAAAATATACTAAAGGTTATTATGTTCTTTGTTGTGTGTCGACTTTTTCTGGAGTGTCCTTAAAAATTTCACCAAGCAAGGAATAGGTTGAGCAAACAGCTACGTGTTTTGTGGTCAGCAATACATAATGGTTGCATGTTATTGGCTCTGTGATGACTTTTATGTTTTACTTTGGCATAAAGTATTTATGCCACACTGGAGCAGAAGGATCTTTTTGAGGAAAAGTAAGGAGTGATCTCTCAGAAACTGAATCTGGCAATAGATCTGAGCTGTCCTCTTTCCCCTTACAACAACTGAGTGCTCATGCAGCAGCAGCAATGTTTGTGTGTTTCCTTCTAGCAATGAACATCTGATTCTTGGTTTAATGAACTTTTTCCCTGCTGTCTTTTTCCTGGGCCTTGTGCTTGTTTGTGCTAGCCCGTAATAAATAGGCTGTGAAGTTCTGTAACGGCATTTCTGCTGTCCTTTTTTTTAGGTAAAGTAATTATCCAGTTTCTTATACTTTGTGTAGCATGATAAAAAACCCTCATTTAATCCATCCCAGTCACATTTTCCATATTTTTCCTTAATTTGCACTGATGACATGAGGTTTGGCACCATTATTAAGTGATAATGAGACTCAGACAGTTTTTCATTTGATAACTTTTTTGTTTGATCTTGATTTCCTATACTGCTGTACCTCAACAGTAATGGATTGTACCACACTGGAGCGCAAAGAAGAGGGGGAAAAAAACCTGTCAGTATTGTAGTTCATGATGTTGTTAACCCTGTCTGAACTCAGTAGTTATATACAGTTGTAATACTGGTTTTCAGTTCATTTTAATACCCTTGCTGATATGTCTTATGTCAAGGGATTATGAGAAGTTTGTTTTTTTTTTCTATTGTGCCCTAAAATTTAGGAATGTTGTGCCCAGTACTGTGTCGGGGGGGGGGGGGGGGGGGGTTTTTTTTTTTTTTTAATTTAGGAGGGGAGCAAAA
>VZTE01004903.1:1679008-1778245 GCA_013397775.1 Eulacestoma nigropectus | reverse complement strand
TAGGAGAGGGGAGAGATATTTTTATTTTTTTTAAATGCAGGAGAGATACAAGTCACAAGAGCTACATTTGATATCATGCTTTTGAGAATAGTCAAGAAAAATGCTGGCTCAAGCCTAGAAATCATTATTTCAGTTGCAAAAAACCCTTAAAATGGTTATAAAATAAAATAAAAAAAGGATTGTTTTCTTAATGCTCCTTCTGGTTCTCAAAGCCAGTAATGGTTTTGGTTAAATAAGACAAAAATCTACAGGTTTCACAATAAAAAAGTACAGCATTAACAGAATAACCCTTTAACTATTGCTTTTCTATTTGTTAGCACAAATTTCAGCTCTGATTCTGGACATGCCATCAAGTCACATCAGATGCTTTGTCTTTAGTTTGTAGCACAACTATGAGTGGCAGAACGAGAGCAGGTGCATGGAAATACCTTCAAAACTAACAGTGGAATAGGTGAACTTTTATATGAATGAACTTGTAATACGTAGGTTTTCCAAATGCTTGCTAGTCTGATCTATATTCTTGTTCTAATATATTACTCTGCAATTTCTTTTGAAAAATATTTGCCCTCAAGATTAAACTGCATTTGTTCTTTACCCACTGTTAAGGTAAAAGTTCTGCTTTTTCTTTGAAGTCTTAAGCAAATAAAAATAGTCAACAAAAATAGTAAATTCACTAGACACCATCTAAAACCACTTTATCTTCCGTATTTGTGAGTAGATTTATTACTATTTCTTTGACCTGTGAGCAACTGAATTAACAAGAGATGACTCAACAATTAGTAACTTTTACAGATTTCCATGGAAATAAATGGCTTGAGGGGTACTGCATTAAGAGACTCAAGAACAAAATAGGACCTTCCTCTTATTGGTGGGAAAATCTAGAATAAGTGTGATTTACTTTGCAGCAGGGCACATATGCTACAAAAATTGTAAGACTTTCTCTTACGAGGGGTGTGCAGCTTATAATATAATTGGAAGTACTGAACTTGGAATTACAAAGAGCTCTGTAGTGACCTTGCATTGCAGCTGCTATTGTAAGTAGTTCAGCAATGGTTAGCTATGTATAAATGCATAGAAATGGGAGCTGTGTTAGAATATGTGCAGAATCTAACAATGGTGATACATATACAATATCTCATGAATTAAAGTAGGGGTAGTAGTAGTATAATGAAGAAAGAATAGGTATCCTCATATTTACTGATGGTTGTCATATTCATCTTGGATTTTTAGTGATGGTGTAATTCATACATACTGCTACATGTTTCTGTAAAGCCGTCCCCTAGCTTGTAACAGTGTACTTTAAATTGATAAGCCTCAGTGACCACAGCTGTTGTTCATCACATGATGCTGAGAGAATTGTGGACAAGGTACTGGAATGAATTGAGTCATTTCTTACCTGGATATCCTGTCCAGCTTCTTCCAAGGGAGCAGAATGAATCTATGCTGTCGAGCTACAGCAGGAATTGGAGTAGAAGGCAGAGATGGGCAGCAATATCAGTCTGCAAACTGAACCCAGTGGTGAAACTGGGTGTTGCAGGTACTGCAGAGAACGCAGAGGTGTTTGTGCTGTGAGCCTGGTTTTTGACAATTTTTTGCTTTTTAAAAGCTTTGTATTTAGCACACTACCACCTCATACCCCCAAGCATGGAGACACATCAAAAAAAGCAATATTCTAAATATTCCTTTTCTTTACATCTAAATACTACTTCTATAAGTAGCCTCCTGGTCTTGCTTAAGCAGACCATTTTCCTCCCTGGTGCACTGTCTTTCAGCTACCTGAGAATTTACAGTTCTCCACCTTGCTTTGCTTTTTTTCCTGATGTTCTCTTTTTTTCTTCTTTTGTTTCATTTTGTTGGTTTGTTTGGTTTGGTGTTATAAGGAACTTGGTAAAATAAAATAAAATAATTTTTCTATGTTAATATGCTGCAATTACAATGCCTCAGAACCCTGGCAAATTGTAGTAGTTGGTCTACTCTGACAATCATATATGTTTCTTTGTCACTACATCACCATGTCTGTAGCTTTCTGTCTGTCACTAATAATAAAAAGTTTTAGCCTTTTTTTTTTTTTTTCCCCCTACTTAAATCTCATCTGTAACAGTGTTAAAATGTTAAGGTTCAAATACAAATCAAGGTTCAATCTTGTGTTTTTTCTTTGCCAAATTTCTCATGTGTGTTTTTATGCTGGGACTTGGTATGTCCTTAATCCATGCTTTAGGCTAGAATTAAGCATGCTTTTCTAAACTCCGTAAATTAATAAATGAAGCCCTTTGGAACTGTGTACGTAATTCTTCGTTGCTCAAAGTAACCAGTGATGGAAGACAGCTGAGAAGAGATCAGTTATAATAGAATTATTTTGTCTGATGCATCAAGGCAGAGAATGAAATGAGTTTATGCCTGTCTTAAAATCACAAAGGGAGAAGAAGGATTATTTAGATAAATGTCCAGCGTAAAGTCTGATGAGTTTCTGCTGGTGCATAGCAATGCATGTATCTTTATTTGATATTTTGCACGTGATAATTTAAAAAAGATGTAAAAACATTGTGTTTTCCTAGCCAACAAAATTTCTGTATTGGATTTTACATAAACTTCAGTTGAAGTAGGGAGATTTATCTGCTAGAAGAAGTTTTGGTCTACTTACTGTAAGTAAGGATTTCTTCAAACTAAGAATAGAGCCAGATCAAATTATGATGCTTCAATATTAAAATACCAGTTCCTACAAAAATGTTCCGTAGTGTGTACCTTCAGCACTGTAATACATGTACTAATATATCTATAATTTAAAAAGTCTTTTTGAAAATAGAGACGGTTCACGTAAAGAATTGTGGAGTATGGGAGATAGCACTTGGAGGTGATTACTCTAAAAAATCTAGAGGAGGACTTTGGTTAAAATTAATAAGCCCCCTCCCATATTTGGTATCTTAATATCCTTTTTTTTCCCCTGCTGTTGTTGTTAAGGTAAATAATTTGCTCTATTTAGAAAACCCATAGCTCATATTCCACTGTGAAGATACTCTTATTTGTCTGTTACTGATTTGAAAAGCTGCTAAAGGGATTACTAATTTAAGGGAAGAACTCGTATATTATGACTGCTGTATTTTTATTTAGGTCTAAAGGGATTACTAATTTAAGGGAAGAACTCGTATATTATGACTGCTGTATTTTTATTTAGGTTACATATGGAAGGATGATTAAGATATTTACCTGCTAGAATTGAATCATGTTAATTGGGGGGCATTTGACTAAAATCTATGGATTTGAAATACAATAGGAAATAAGAGTTAATGATTTATACTTGCTTTGAGGCAGACTACTCCCACTAACCCTCTATTATATGAAATCCTAGTCATTGTGCCCTAAGTGGAAATGATGGACTTTCTAGTTCTTGTTATCTGAAGGTCGTTTGAAACATGTTTATCCACGAGGTGGTGGAAGAAGCAACTTTGAGTTGAAGCCTGTGGAAAAGCAATGAAAGGCAGAAATGAATCCAAATCTTTGGGTAGAATTAGTGTAATTGAACTTTAATTTCTAGATCAGAATTTGACCTCTGAGCTGGTTTCTTAGAATCTATAGTCATAGAAGATCCTAATTTTTGAGTTACTAAGGTGAATATTTTGGCTGTGAAGCTGAGCGAGTCTAAACTAGTTTATGTGCATAAATCCAGCTTGGTGAGATGTATCCTAACCTTTAGCATGACTGTTCTTGAGATAAAAAAAAAAAAAATATAAAGAGAGATAATTCTCTCTGTAATGATTTTCATCTTCAGTTGACATTCTTCCATAACAAAGCAACATATCTAAAGCCTGAATTAATTTCCTTATCTCAGTGTGTCTGTGTTAATCCTGCAGACAAGATATTCTGGGCACTGTAATGGCTTTCCTGTGCAGAAATCTGATCAGAGGAAAAAAAAATCTTGAGAGAAGAATTTTCTCTTTTCTATACAATGAGTATTATTTTCTGCTGCTTCCAAAGAGAACACAAGGTAATGCTTGAAATGATTGAATCTGGAAATAGAAAAAAAGAGTCATCTACCCTTAGGCAATTCGTGCATTCTTAATATATTAAAATGAAAGTGTATGGAGAGCAGGACTACAGAAACTTGAAAGACACACTTGCTTACTTTTTCTCAGTTCTTTTTCAATTTTTTTTTTTTAGCTTTTTTCTCTGTTAAAAGAGAAAGAAGCTATATTATCATAATCTTCATGGGAGATGGTGGGGTTATTCAGTTTTTGGTCTTTCTGGGAATTATTTGCTTTGCAACTAAGGAAAAAAACCTGTTTCTAAATTGCTGTAAAACTCTAGTCTTTTGTTGTGAGTGATTTTCAGTGGCTTCATTGAAACAATATAGCTTGAATAACCTTCATTCAGCCATAGATATTGAAGTTCAAACATGATTTATGGAAAGATTGAATGGCAAATGGCAGTCACTGATGGGGCACTTACAAAAAAAAAAAGTTAAAACTAGAGGAGCAAAGCATTAGGAAATGATACTTTCTCTTTTTTCCTCTAGGTTTTTTTTTTTTTTTTCTATTTCCATCTATTAGTTTTTAAACTGGTATCTAAATGAGCTGTGGCTTTCATGGTAGTTACTTTCTGGAAGCTTGGTGTAAAGAAACAGAAGAAAATGAATACGACAAGAGAATCTTGACATAAAAATTAGAACATGTATTTCAGTTTTGGCAGATATAGGAAGTAAACTTTTTATAAAAAGGTTACGAGAATTTCTGCCACAATTTCCATCTGGAATCCAACCAAGAGAGTGACATACTTTGTTGGAGTAGTTATGGAATTCCATTCAAAGAAGGTGTATTCCATTTTCCTTATAGTTTGCTTCAGTTTATCAGGAGATTTTTCTTTTGTATAGCGTCTTGCAGGAAGTAGGTGGTACATTATCTTCTGCTTGTTCAGATTCCTCTGCTTATCGTAAAATTTTTTGATACATTATTTAGTGCAAGAATATCAATATAGGGAAAAAAATTGCTTTGAATTAATGAGGCTTGTATCAGTAAAGTGTACTATGTGTTGTGTGAACAGTATTTTTGAGATGTGAGCCGTAGGGATTACTATGCCAAACAGCTTAAGTCACTCCATAAAAAATCAGCCTGAAATAAGGACAAGCTCTGTGAGCCATAACTAAAGCAAACTTCTGAGTGTGAGTTGAGGGTTGGGCTTAAAGAGTGAATGAAGTGATTTTTTAGTAACCCACAGTATGTTTTAAAAGCACAGAGTGGTAAGCAGGGATAAAATGGTGTGAATCAGTTGTAGTCTTGAAGTAAACTGACGTTGGAGGAAATGGACTGATGCTCCTGAAACTGCTTGTTAATCACCAAGCAGCAAGGGAACAAAGCTTGTGTTCATTGGTAGTGGCCAAGGATACTTGCTCTCTGGTATGTTTTCTGGCCATTTTTTCCCCTTCATGAAAATAGTACTTGTTTGCATTCTGGAAATGTGCTTGACTATGCTATGCTATGACTACGTAGCTTTCCTTAAATAAATAGAAAACTTTCAAGAATTTTCAAAGTTATAAATATTCAATATTTCTGCTTTAATATTTTGACATGATTAAGATTCCAGCATTGGAACCAAAGACGTCTCTTGTAGCAAAGTCACTTAAATAAAATGGTGGATTTAATAAAAATAGTTGTATTAATGGCCAGAATGGAATATCATCAATCATGTTGTATTTGAGTATGTTAAGGCCATATGAAGTGGTTCTTGGTATTTTTTTATGCAAAGCCTGCACACGGCTCTGAAACTGATGAAAAATCACTTTTGTTCTTGTGTATTTGCTGAATGCCTTTTCCAGGAATCACTGTCAAATGATGTCTAAAAAATATTCAGATTTCTCCATTACTTACTGTTATAATACCTACACAATTTAAATTAAAGTAATTGAAATCCCTCATTATTATAGTTTTGCTGTGACAGCCTCCCTGACTTTCGCACGACCACGACTCCAGAGCTGCAATGGAAAAACAGCAATCAGTGATCTGCCTTCCTACGTGGCTGTATAGCATTGCTTGTGCTCAAGGCAATTAAAGCTACTGCAAACTGTAATTTGCTGCCCTTTTTCTTAGTTTTTCCAGCCAGAAATCGCCATGGGTTCTTTCTGTTCTGCGTGGTCAGATTTCACATGTAAGTGCATACATGTAGTTAGAGTGTGCCCAGAGCATATTCTTGGACCCAGATGCTGAAAAGCAGTCAGGGAACTAAACATTTTACAAGCAGCAATGACTCAGTTCTGGAAAATAAGGAATTGAAAATTGCATTAAATGCTGGAGAAGAAAAAACAAAACAGGAGAATTGACCACCTTTCATCAGTCGGTGTGTGCGGGGAACAAGCACAAACAAGACACATTCTGAATGCTTCTTTAAATAATGCTGTTTAAAGCTATTGCTGTACAGGAAGGTGTCCTAATTAGAAGAAATATCTCTGTGAAGGACAGTGTAGTAAATGATTGAAACAGTTCTTGGTTTGTTTGCATGCAGATTACATTTTGTTTAATTGATGAAACATCCTAATTTTTTGGGAAGTCTTAAGGGTGACAGAAAAGCTAGACTGCCAACTTTAACTACGCAAATGAATGTAGAAGGAATATCTTTTAGGGCTAATATGTCCTTTATAGCAGAGGTTCTATACAATAGAGAATCCTAAAAAAAAAATCTGCTGACAACCTAATTCTCATAGACATTACTATATTTGTTTGGCAGTTTCAGAACTCACAGACAATAAATCTGAAGTTTAAATTTACTTTTTTTTTTTTTAAAAAGAGTAGCTTCTGCTCAAAGTTTCTGCTTGTATTTTAATTTATCTGAACTGAGAAATCACTAATTGCTGACCCCATGCATCTTCCTTGCCTCGGTGAAGGGAGGTGAAGATGGCAATAACAAGTGAAGAGAGGTGTCTGGAGTCAAAAAGGGAAGAATAGGAACAATGAGGGGGTTGAAGCAAGATGTTTGAAGTGAAGTGAGCCTGAAAGTGAAGTTGGGCCTGGCAAAGGTATTTTTGGGGGAAAGTTGGTTTTCCCTAAATATTTGCATGTAATTTTTTGTTTCTCAATAATTAAGTCAGTATTTAAATTTAGCTTTTGTTATATGGCAATAAATGAACCCAAATGCCCTGAACTGAGTCAATTTTGTCTGCAGCAGTAACTGGTGAGTGATTTCACTGTCTATTTTAACACAAAATTTTTCTCACTCTTGTACTTTTTCTCCCCTGTCCCATGGGGAATGAACCTGCTTATGGATGGGGCCAGCCATAACAACCCACCACCCTCAAACATAGTAAATGGAACTGAACACAAGTGTAATCCAAATCAAAATCTGTGTTGGTTAGTGCTGTGTCCTTGACTTTTCTTTTTTGAGCTCTTTCGTTGTTCAGGTGATAATTCAGGATTTATTTGGCCTCTAAAAGATAAAACAATCTTGTCTTCCCCATCCCTGAAGGAAGTTGTCATATAGGTGTGATGGCTGCCAGTTCCTGGGCTATTTGTAATTGCCCGTGGCCTCCTAAGGTCAAGAAATATAAAACCAGCATTGTTGCACTTGGGACCAAAATCAGAAACACGTTTATACTTCAATTTTGTATAACTGGGAAGATGTTTGCTTTTTCAATGTCTGCATGACCTACAACGCCATAATATTGTCAGATCTATTTAAGTGAATTATACTGAATATGAGGAGGGAATGGTGCCTATATGGCCTTTGTTTACCTCCTGGTCTAACTTTTGTAAGTTCTGTGTTCCTCTGGTTCTCTTGGGTGACTACAAACACCAGTAGATTTCCTCCAGGAAGATAATTGTCCTTTAGAAAAATGAGCATCGAGATTAATATTTATAAACTGATGTATTAGATATTCCTCCTTGTAAAGAGTGAAAGGTGATTCCTGACAGGAGCAAACTTTCGGAAATTTACCATATAAGCTAGTGGAGTTCCATCAGTTGTAGTCTGAGGACACCTGAAAGACTGTACAAAGCTCAGATGCATTGCTGCTCTATGGAGTAACTGCATAATCACTCTCTCAGTGTCACTAATTGATAGTGCTTTATTAATCAAGGGGGTTTTACATGTTTATTAAAAGCAAGGATTCTGTTGTGAAATGAAAACTAGAATTTAAGAGAGGTTTTAAGGAGAAATCACATGCTAAGCAAACACACAGCATTAAAATATTAATATGCATTGAATTCTACTCAGTCAAAAATGGTTATCATGTAGAAAGTATCCAGGACGGCACAGCAGAACTCCATCATGCCTTTCCCAGCTTACAAGTGCGACTTCTGGCACTGGTTTTTGTCTGTAGCTTATTCTATGAATATTTTTTCACTGTATGAATAAATGTATAAGTTATACCTTTTCTGTGTTTAATATTCTCTGTGTTTGATTATTTTTTCTATAACTTAGCACTGCTTTTGTCTTAAAACAGTTTCTGTGAGCTAAACATTAGGAATAGAGAAAATATAAGGAATACTCCACATTTATCTGTTCTGTGTTCCTATGTGCTTTGGCATTAATATTCAGAATTACTACATAAAAAGTTAAAAATAAGTATTTGGCATATTCGACCCCTGAAATTCAGATTGATCTCATCTCTTTTGACCTTCAGTGTTATGTGAACTGTATATTTGTATAGGTGAAGCCTTATTGAACAATGGCTTTAGTTCAATGAGCTGAGACAGGTATTGCTTCTGCATTAGGAATGCACAATTTACCTTTAACTTTAGAAAACAGCAGTCTTTCAAGTAGTGCAAAGAACACTGGGAGTGCTTGCCTGAGCAACCTTTTATTTCTCTCTCTCTTGCATATGATGTGGCCAAATGCAAAGAGGTACTGTTCTAGTTTTAAAATTGCTAGCTAGAAAATTCGTATTTCTAAACTGGAGCAGTCTTGGATGCTAAGGAGGGTACATATGTGAAAATTATGTTGATGAAAAGTTAATTAGCAAGTGTGAAGCTTTTTTTTATTCTTTGGCAGGGATCTTTTCCATTTAAAATTGGTAGATAAAATTAATTTTCCTTAAAAATAATGCTAGGAGGTTGCAACTTTCATAAAATTGTAGATGGCTAATAAAAAGTACTGCTACTTAGCATAAAATAATATCCTGAAATGAAAACCTCATGGAATAGCCTGCAGAAGTGTTTTTCTAGCAAAAAAACCTTTACTGATCTGAATATATCCATGAAATTCATGCCACAGAAGGGTGTTGTTTTCGAAGGAGAATTCCTTTGATTCTACAAATACTCAGTATCAATCACGTTTCCTTTCCTTTTCCAGCACTTTAACTTAGCAGTTGAGTCGAACAATTTAGCAAAGGATTCATGTAGATTAAGAATTTACCATAGCACAACAGTAACTTACTTGCAGGCCTTACTTACAAATCGGAAGTAGTACATAAGAATCTAGGAGAGCAGCATTCCTGGCAGATTTGATACTGCATATGCACACTTGCATGCACACAGACAAAAAGAGTCTGTACGAAGTGCCTGTGAAAAGTTCCCCTCAAATTCAGTGAAATACTCTTTGGATGCCTTTGCATCTTTTCATGGGGTGAAGGGTTGAGCTGTGAGGATTTTCGGGGTATCAGCCCAGGATCCCTCGTTGTTTGACGATCCTCCTTGAGGACTCCTCTAGCTCTGAGAGACAACCCACTCAGAGGGAGATGCTGGTCACAAACATCTTCAAAAATTCATGACGTTTGGGAAAAGCTCCCTATGACAGGAAAAATGTGAAATGTCACAGCCGTTTTCAGAAAGGACAGGGAAGATGATCCAGGAATCTACAGTCTCCTCTGCGTCATCAGAAAGATTATGGAACCAGCTCTCCTAGAAACTGTCCAGATGCATGGAGAATCAAAAAGTGATTGGAAACACTATTCCTGGATGTTCTCTGATCGGATGGATAGTGCTGGGGATAAGAGGAAATCAATGAATATTTTTTACCTTGATTCTAGGAAGACCTTTCATAGTATCCTTAAAGCCAAAGCAGCGAGATGTGGGTAGAAAACTGGATGGATTCCTGATTTAAAAAGGTTGTGATCAGTGGTACAGAATCCAACAGGTGGCTGGTGTGGCTGTGATCCTCAGGGGTGGAGAGGGGGGCTGATAATGTTTTAGAATCTTATGATCGTTACCTGGGTGGTGGGAGGAACTGCACTGCAACAAGTCTGCAGATAATTCCGGGCTGAGCATGAGTCAGCAGGTCTCACTTGCAGCAGTGAAGTCCAACAACACTCTCAGCTGTAGGAGTGAGAATGTAGCCAGGAGTTTGAGGGAAGTGATAGCTCACTTCTGCTCAGTTTGAGTCCCATTCTAGCATACTGTGCCCTGTTTCCTCTAGCTGGTCACAGTCACAGACTATTTCAGTGTGAGAAACTGTACCAAATACAAGTTCAAATAAGTAATTTAGATTCTCAGCAGTTGCCTTGTTGTCCTTGCATGCTACTGTTGTGCTGATCCTTTCGTTCTGCAAAGCCTCCAGAAGGGATCTGACTCGGGAGATATTTGAGGGAAGATTTATTAGTAGTTTTCATACATTTTGCTGGTTGTTCCTCCTGGGCCAATCTTTCTGTTTTCTTACACTAAGCCTGCCAGAATTTATTATCCTTTCTGTTTTCTCCATTTGGATGTATGAGCTCCTTGAATTATACTTCTGGTAACTGCTCTTCAGCCCTCCTGACTTGCTTTTATTAAGGTCTTCATTTTTCCCTTTCATCTCCACTTTCCAAGGTGATGCTGCCTGCTCCCTTGTGATTAACCCCTGATCTGCTTTTGGATTTTTTCTCTTGAATCTCAATCTGGCAAGTGATAAATGGAGACTGTGCTGCCTGTGTGACAGGAGTTACGAGCTGGAAGGAAACATTTAAACTTCCTTTGTTTCTTTAGCAGCTGTTATTTGTAGTCTCAGCTACTGTCTTCTACAGTAATTTCTCTCTCTCTCTCTCTCTCTGAAATTGTTCTTTTGCCTCTCTTCTGCTTGCTAGCCTAATGAGTTTCAGTAATTAATGTTTTATCCCCTCTCAAATATTATTTTTAATCTGTTCCTATTGGGGGGGAGTGGAGGTGGTTAAACATTTTTAAAGAAGTGAAACAGTAATTAGTTACCTTAAATGCAGAAATTTTGTTTGTTTCTAAAAATTTCTGAATTAAATTTATAAGAACAATAGTAGATAGGTAAAGACAGACTGGTTTTTTCTGCCTGTCTTTTTTCTTCAGACCTTTAGCAGTCTCTGTAGAGTTATGTTTTTTGTTTTTCCCTGAGACACTGAAAATATAAGGTAATCATCCTAAATTGATGTAATAGATCTAAACAGAATATCACCAGAATTAGAAAGAGCCCAGGCTCCAATTAATATGTTGGAAGATCTTCACCTTATGCTGAGAGTTAAGGAATTGCCATGGGTTTATGCTTCATTAGTACAAGATTTCATGCTGCCATGTGCTGATTAAGAATTAGACAGAGGGGAAATCCTCTGTTTGTTATCCGTTACAATGCTGGAAGACTCAGTGTTTCTTCCAGTGGTAATTCTAACGTCAGTGAAAAGCTGAATCCAGTTCCAGGTAGCAGGACACAGCATCTCAAATAGCACTAACCTCATTCTTTCCTAGTGTGTACCCTGCAGAGAACACAGCCATCAGTCAATGTTTATCAACATGAAATAGATCAGATGGAGTAAGAGGTGGTGCAAGCAGGTTGGAAGATCTTGTTCATGGCATGGCATTCTCATGTCAAGTGTCTCATACCAGCTTGGCAGGTAGAATTTCTCAGTTTTCAAGAATCATTCTTTCAAATCCAGCCTTCTCTTGAGGCTTATTCAGAAAAAAACCCCTGATTTTTACCAGCCTCACTGAAGGTAATAAGTACTTTTCTGATGTAGAAGGAATTGTGAGAGTGTTCTTGCTCTGAAGTCAACACATTTTGTGAAGAACGTGTTTTTTTCTGTTGAGAGGAAAGCTGAGTTAGGATTCCAGGTTTTGGGAAAGACCCATGACTAGACCTGACTTCTAAGTTACACCTGAAAACTTAAGGAAAGATGCTTTGAAACATCCAAAGTACCAAAAATGTGGAAAACAGTGGGATTTTCATTAAAAGCTGCAATTTAACTATTACACAGGGTTTAAGTATATCACTTTATAATCTTACTCCTTCTATGTAATGATATTGCAATTATTGTTCCTTGGTTTTATTTTAAAGAACTACTTTTCCTAAATTGAATGAACAGTGAGCTGTGTTCTTATTGAATGTTTAATCTACAAAACACATTAAAACATTAATTAAACCTTGCAAAAATCCCTCTCAGGACTGTACACAAGCATTATCATTCTTTCACAGATGGTAAATGCAGTTAATATTTCTCCATTAGTGCTAGAGAACTTTTGTGTCCAGGAGTCTGTCCAGTTTTGTTAATTTGTTTTTTTCAGCTAAAGCCTATCATCACTGAGATAGCCGTGAAGTGGAAAAAACATTCTGGATTGTAATAGGCAGTTATATCTACATACCTCCAACTCTGTATCACACATTTGCCTAATATGTTGCTTTGAATTCAAGATGATTTATTTCAAACTTCAGAGAAGTTTAGTTTTGGTCATGGATGAGCTACTTGTAATCCAATTGCTAGTTTTCTGAACATGGGCTGTTTGGCTGAGCAGAATCAAACTGCTTGATACGTGATTTAATAAAACAGTAGAGTGGTGTTTGATCCAGTCAGCCATCCTTTGAATTAAAATTGTAGCTTAAAATTGCTTAGCAATAAGTATCAGAGGATGGACAACTTTTGGCATTTAAAACGGAAAATATTATTTGATATGCATTCTTGAAATGTCTAAATGATTTGAAAATTAACTTTAAATTATGAAATATTCATATGAAAGCTGCCAAGAAATCTATGATCAAGCTATTTATTCTTTAATGTTTTGTATTGCTTTAAATCAGGCTCTTCAGAATGTTTCTTAAATGCGGACAGAAATTTAATTCGGAGATTGATTTACATTGAATCTGATTCTATTTGCATATTATAGTAATGTGCAACTAATAGAGGTGCATCTTATATTATATGTTAACGATAAATATAGTAAACCAGCCATCATGAGGCAACAGTACATGATCATATAGTTCTTGTCCAGGAACTCTGTTTTTATAGGACCTAGTCCTTTAATCTACTCTATGGCTTTCTGTGAGTGTTAAATATAGATAATAGTCACTAGTACCCGAGTTAAGTGTCTCTGTATCTTTTGGGAAGAAGGAAGGTGTCTTGTAACTAGAGCTTTGCACATCATCTGAAGGTGCTCAGCATCACTGAAAACCAAGGTGGTGTTTTATTTTAATTCCTACAATTTGGACTGTTTAGCTGTGTTTCAGTGGTGTTCAATAAGAGCTGCTCCAGCTGAACTGCTGTTCACGGGTCCTGTCACATCTGCTCATCCCGTGCTGTCCCTCTCCTGGCAGTCAGCACGAGGAGAAGGGTGGGCTCTGGCTCTGTTACCTCTGCTTGGTTGGACACTTGTAGTGCCTCGTCAGATCATGTATTTCATTGCTGCTGCAGTGTGGAGCATAAGAAAACAAAGCACTCTGTCAAATGTATCCTGCTCTCAATGGGCAGATGCTCGCTCAGGATTATGAAAAGGTGTCCCTTTTTCAAAGAGACTCCAGGTTGCTCTGAAGTGTCAGGTGTAAGTGGAAAATCGATGGATACAGGCTGCTCCCTGAAGGCACTCATCTCTCTCAGTTGTACGGGCTGTGAACATGGCATGGAAGAGCATCCATCCTGTTAAATACAGACTGACAGTAGTAGCAAGGTTACTATAGTTAATTTGCTACTAGATATATCAAAGTTCATGTACGTTTGCTTGTGCCGTGCTTTTGTATTACAAGTATTCCACTGGGAAATGTTGGATAAAATTGGTATTGGATAGTTTGCTGTGATAAATTAAAACAAGGAACTACAGAATTACTCTGCCATGAGCTGTAGTGGCTCATGTGATTTTTAAATCTTTCCTTCATGGTGTGTTCATCACCTTTCTCCAGTACAATTTTACTGTATAATCAGCTATCACTCCCCTGACAAGTATTAGTCTGTTAGAAACTAATCATAGGCTGACAAGTGCCAGAATTCACCCTCACATTTCTCTTACTGAAACAACCAGACACTTGGCTTCAGTGGCTGAAATATTGTATAACACGTTACTCTGACGTACAGCTTGGCATGGAAATTTTTAATTTTTCAGTTTCAAATCAATGTGTGGTTGTAAATAGGACTCTTAATGATGTTTCCTTACAATGGCTTTTTTGTTTTACAGCAATAACGGAATAATCAGATTCTGTGCCGCTCTATCCTGATGCTAAGGGAATGTTCTAAGATTCTATCTGTTTTGTTTCGTGCCCGACAACACCTTGGACTAAGTAAACTAAGTTAATTTTAAAAAAAAGCTTAACCAGTTATGTGTGCATGATTCAGTATACCAGTGTATGTTAATATTTAGGGGAAATGCCAACCATTGACTGTATGGAGCTTACTTAACTTATTGTGCATATAAGACTTACATATAAGACATACTTATGGAATGCTTTCCCAGAAGATATTGTCAAAACTCAGAAGGATGGTTTCCAAATTAATTACCTATTATTTGTACCATTCTGGGGGATTCTTCCACAGATTCATTTCTAAGCCCTTTAGAGATAGTAAAGCAAAGATGATAATCTGGTTTAGTTATGACTTAAGTAAAGAAAAGAATTAACACTTTTCTGCTAATTGTTAAAGCGTAAGGGTTTTTAGGGTGGCTGTCAAACCTTGTTTTATGTATTTTTAGATCTCTCTACTTCTGTCTTAAAATGTGTTATTTAAAAGAAACCAAAGCATTTTAGGATTTAATTGTATTTTGATTTGTGCCCTTGTAATGTATGCAATGGCATGGTACTTCCCAGTTATGTTCTTGCTTTCCTTGGTGATTATTGCAACTTATGTAAGTCTTTGTTCAAAATGGAAGAAAGGCTTCAATTATTAATTTTTTTATTAGCATTTTACACAGCTCCATGATGTGTGACTTGGCTCCTTGGACTAAAATTAGAATATAAAACTAAAAGAGAGATTCGTTTTCTTTAAGGTCATAGAACAGTCTGTGCCTAGAGAGCCATAACACAGACCTCTATAATGGCTTTTTGAGCAGAGCCTAATAAAGGAAGAAATTGCAGCAAGGCTCTTATGCCAAGAGCCTTCAGTTTGCTGAATATAAATAGGCATTTTACCTATTGAACTATGGCAGCAGAAATGCTCAAGTAAGAGTTTACTTTTTTGCAAACAGAGGCTCTTAGTCTGTGTGGAACCTGTTCCTTGTGTTGTGTAGTGGTTTTGCAAGTCAGTGGGTTTCCGTGTCTGAGGGCTGTTTATAAATGCGAGATGTAACTTCTCTCTGAAAAAGGGGCCACCAATCTCTTTGGAACTATATTAGCTTTATTTATTTATCAAGAGACTTGCTTGTTGATTACAAGGAAATGAAGAAAAATTAAGCTACTTGCTCCAACAGAGTGGTTAATGTACTGCAGAGTGTAATGGTTTACTTTTCCTTTTTTCCACAAGGCTCTTTGCCCTTCTGGTTTAGTTACCTTATTTTAATTTTCTGTATTGTGAAATTGAAAGAGAGCATTACTTCAATAGCCAGTAGTATTCTTATAGAATGCTTTATAAGTCTGTAGGAGGGTATAAGCTCAGAGCAATGCTGATTTTGATGGCTGTTTAACTCAGCAAATCAGCTTTAGTTGCATAAATCCTTAGGAGGTATATACCTCTTATCACAAGCTGGGTTTGAAGAAACAAGAACTTAGTATGGTGATTTATTGAACATAACCACTTTTCATAGAGCATGGGAAAGCTGCAGTGAAATCCCTTTAGAACAGTTCTTCCACATTCCTGTTCATTATAAATAAATATGAAACAGGTCCATCAGGTGCCATTTTAAAATACCAGCATCTGCTATCAAAAGTGTTTACAGTAATTTAACACTTCACTATGTTCAAATAATTGAATGTGCAACAGGAAGAATTTCATTCATAGTCACTCACACAGAATTGCAACAGAAATAGTACACAATGAGATTGGAAAAAAAAAAAAAAAAGGTGATATGCTGAAGGAAGAATTAAAATCTTTGTCTGATACCCCAAAAATGAAACTATCCTTCTACCTGGCAGTTTCAGTCTGTTGCAGCATTTCTATGCTATGTTTGGAGATAAGATGAACAAACAAAGCTTTATTTGCGTACCAGTAAATTTTTTGAAATGCTTATTTTAGAGAAAATACACTTTTTTTTGAAAAGAAATTTGTTTGCTTTGATCAGTAGCTTAGTGATAGCTGGTTTTATTTTGGTAAATTGGTATTAGGCAAGTGGAATCACAAGTATAATTTTCTAGTTTTAATCTGATTTCATAGTATCCTTATTTCAGTCAGAAACTGGGCAGCGGTGTTGCAGCCATAGGGAAGATTTCACAGCGTTTGAGCCAGTCAGCTCTGAAACAATCTCTTTCCTTCCTCCTGCACTGTTCTTCTCCACAGTGAAATGGTTCAGAGAGCTTAACTGGTTGATAAATATTTATTCTGGTTTTGGTTTGGGTTTTATTTTGCACTGGTTTTATTAAGGCTTAACTTTAGAATCTCCTCTTTATGAACTGAGATAAACATGCTAGTGCATTCTCAAAGCAAACAGTTAGGATAGTCCAACATTTGAAAGGTGTCCTGGCTTCATTCCTTAAGCTAAGGTTTAAAGATAAAATTGTTGTGAAACTGCATGATACATTTAAAAATTCTCAGTCTGTCAGTTTACGTCCCACAAAAAGGTGTACAGAATGTTTCTTACTCAGAATGAAAGCTGTAGATTAGGAGAATCTTTTCTTGACTTTTATTTTCCTGTTGCAAGAGGTGCTTACTAATATCCACTTTGAAGTCAATGCATGACTTGTTTACTCTTAATTCCTTGGATCATAGGGACAAACTGTCCACGTCAGTGTACTTAATCAGTCTTTATTTTTCCTCTTAAATATATTTTAGCAAATACTTGTTAGAATGTAATCAGTACTGTTAGCCACTGTATCACTATATAGTGCACAGAATAATAATAGAAATGTTTTGGTATTTTCATTGATTTTACTGCTTTATGCATGTTGGCAATATGCTGAAATTTTTTTGTGTTTTATATCACTGCTGTTATTTTGTAGATTCACAGATTGTGTGGCCAAACTGAAATGTTAACATGGTCTGACTTTGTGTACACTATGGATAAAAACTTTATTTGGTAACTTACTGGTAAACTCAACTTTGACTGGACCTATGGCTTGGGTTTAAGGAGGCGTATACCTGTCACCTGTCTAGGTATGGGTACCTCTGAAACCTTACTAGAAAACTGGATGACAGCTTTTTCTGTTAAAGACCTATGGATTAAACTGTTTCTTGGAGGCTGCTGTGATTTTATATAATGCTTCATTTTCTCAAAACATTATTCAGAGTTAAACCAGATGCCATCCAAGTTATGAATTAATTTTAATGTTTGTAAGGAGCATTATCAGTGTACTCTCAGGTACACATTATCTGTTCAGGAAATGTTTCATGGTGTTTATCAGTATAAACTCTAATTGCTTATATAAGAGGGAAATTACCATTCCCTAATTATTTTTTTATTACTCTTAAATTCTTCTGAAGTAGTTTGGGTACTGCTGTGATTCTTTTGGCTGCCTCTGTTTACTGTGCTCTTGCCCCCTGGTTATATCAATCCTTTCTAAGCAGTTGAATTGGTGCTTGATGCTCCCTTATCGGCAGTTCTAGGTAAGGTGTTTAGGGGTAGCTGATAGCAATCAACCTCTGGCTGCTCTTCTGGAGCTGACAACAGCAAAAGCCTGCAGCAGAGGTTGGCACAAGCTAACCCACACCAGCTCCCAGATGATCTCTGGAAAAGTTATCCCCCGAAAAAGAGCCTGTGAGACAGGTGAGGAAGATAACTCCCTGTCACAGGAGGCATCAGAGGCAGGCCAAAGTGAAGAAAAGGAGGGTGATATTTCCTGGAGATTGTCCCTGGCAAGAGACAAAGGCATTCCTCTGCAAACCTGACCATGTCTTGAGAGGTTTGTTTCTTGTCAGCCACTTGGATCCAAGAGGCTGCAGAGAGTCTCAAAGTGTATCTGACCCTCAGGCTACTCCCCCTTGTTCATTCATTTGGGCACTAATCAGTGGGTAGTGCCTGGGTGTCTAAAGAGTGACTGCAGAGTTCTGGTGAGGATGAGGGGCATGGTGCCTGCAAGGTGCTCTCTATCCTGCTGGTAAAGATGAAAAGCTCAAGCAGGACTGAGCAAATTTTCAGATCAACATTTTACTATGGATTTCGTGTCACAGCCGGGGTTTTTGGCTTTTTTCACTGTGGGGACCTCTTTGAGGAACAATGCCTGCTGAACAGGAACAGGACTGTCAAAGTGGAAAAAGAACGTCTTCGACGACAGGCTTCTAACCTTGTGACACGGGCTTTAACCTAATTGTGTCAGGGAGGGAGTGCAATAAGCTGAAGAGAAGAGCAGGAACATGGGACAAGGAAGTTTTTCAAAAACACTTCTGCGATGAGGTGTCTCATCTTCCTTATGTAAAAACCAGTACACAAATGCCCATGAAATGGGAAAGGTGGACTTGGAGGTCCATGCACAATTGCAAAGATGTTGTCTCACTGAGAGTCCGGTCACTGGGACTGCTTTCATGACTGGGCTGCTGAAGGAAACACAGACCCAGAAGGTGGGGAAGAGAGGTTGTGTCCTATGCAAAATAGGGGCTGGAGAAAATGCTGGGAAAGGAAATAAACATGCCCAATGATAATACTCTATTTAAATTGTTGAAAATACAGCGATTCTATGTTGGCTGATCTAACTTTATGAACTGTTCTGGAAGTGAAGATTGCCAGTTAGTCTTTAGATTGTATAGGCAACATAATTTCTGTATGTAACCTGGGGAGGTTTTGACATTGGTGTGAATCACAGTTCTTTTATATGCATGTTCCTCTGCTGAGATTCCCTCTAGGAGTGATGGACTGGAAATTTAGAACTTACTTTTTTTGAATTGAATTGATACTACTGACATATTGCATATTGGCTACCCAACAGACCTGAGATGTTCAGATGATAGTGATTTTCCAATCTAACTGTTTGAGGGGTTTTTTTTTTTTTAATTACCTAGAGGTGAGACGCTTTGCCATATATCCCAGAGCTATCTGATGGTTTCTAAAAGACTTAAGATCTCCACTATGAATGCTTTATTATTTGACTGCTCTGACCACATACAAGAAACAGAAAATTTACAAGCTGTTACGGATTTTAAATTCTCATTAAACTAATAACTTTCTAATAGTCCATTCCTGACTTCTTCTCAGTAATATCTGTTGCAATGACCAGTGTAACACTAAGAACAGAAATAATTAATACTTAAAAAAATCGAACTCTATCTTAAATTAGTAAGTCTCTGTTGGGTAACTTGCTAAGGCTGGGGCATTTTTATGAGGAAACACCACTGTCTATGACATATTAGCATTTTATAAAAGGAAGGCAATAAAAATACATGTGTAAAAACTTTGTTTTAAGAGATGACCCAGAGATACTTACCTGCTTCTTCCATATTTTCTCTAGCAGGATCTTCAGAAAGCTGTAACATTTGGGTTTATCTTAAGATTAAATTATATAACATAAACTTGACAAAAAGAGCCTGACCTGTAAAATCTTGGGACACATTTCAGTAATAATACACTGTCAATTGTTATATGGCAGGAGCACAGAGACACTATAGAAAGTATGTTTTTGTAAATATGTTACTTTGCTTCTGCTTGTTTTATCCTCCTCTATTTATCCTGGTGTAGGGTATTTCCTTTTTGTCTTACTTGTATACTTAGTACCTTTCTTGCAAGTTGCCGTGTTAAATACTATCCTTTCTAGCCCTGAAGTGTAGATGAAAGTCGTAACAAATTACACAGAGAGTAAGGACCTATGTATGCTAAGAGTCGCAGGCCTTTGAATTGAAAATAATCACGTAGGTGAGATTCATGGTGCCCTATTAACAGGAGAATATACTCAGCCATCTGTAACTTCAGAAACACAGTTAAGCTCTAGACACTTGGAACTTGTTCGCTACATATTGCTCACAATGCCGTGGTGTCCCAGTTTGGGACGCTTTCAGAGGAACATCTGAAATGAACATCCTCTGATAGAAGGCAGGTTACAGCCACCCCTCGCCCACCAGGTTTGGAAAGAATTTTCCTCTGAGTAAAGTGGAAAGAAAATCTACTTATTTACCAAGCAGAGTGCACGCAGGCACAGAAAAAAAAAAAAAAAAAAAGAAATTAATGCTAAATAATAAAACCTCTCGCTATGGAGAGAACCTGGTAAAATTCAAAGTCCCTTGTGGGTGGCTCTCTCTCCTCACCGAAGCTGGGGTTTCGGCATGGGCCCCTCCAGGTGACAGTGTAGGGCCTCCTGGTGATGTTCTGGTGTTGCTGAACAGTTCAGATGAGAAGAAGAAGAAACCAAAGTCGCAGGGAAAACTCTCTTGCCTCAGCTAGCAGACTAGCATAAAAGCAAAGGAGTTTAACTCTCCGTCTCTCTCCCGAGAAAAGGAGCTGAGAGCTGGCAAAAGCAGGAAGGTGCTTTCCTCTGCTCCGCCGCCGCAGGAACGCAGGGGAGTGTATCTCTGTGTCCTTGAACACAAAACCGCTTGGCTTTTTTCTCCCTTTCTCTCAGACCCAGCTTAAAGACACAGAAAGGCACAGGATTCGTGTCTGGCATAGGGCAGACAATAGGGAATACGGTATCATACAGTCACCCCAGGACACATGGCTACAGTGTTTTAGGTTTAATTTCACTTACCTGAGCAGTCTCATTGGAAGGAAGAATCTCATTATAGAAAATTTTAGGAGGTTTAATGATGGTGTTTTTTGGCTGGTGTCCCTTGACTCAGATTTGTAGAAGAATGTGGTTTCGCTTTTGTAAGTACGTCTACTGAATGGCTTTGCTGGTTAGGTGGCATAAAGATTTCATACTATTATTCAAAGGTTTAAAATATAGTTCACTCCTTATCTGTGTGCTCCAGAATTGAGAAGATCCTAGCATGCCTTCTGCTCATGCTGAAGTCCCTGGCCAGCTGGAGCTCAGTGGGAGAATGGCGTGGGGAAAGCACTTGGTTTCCATTGCTGCTGTATCTGTCCTTGACAAACTGAGTGCTTCAGTCTGCAGCGAGTCTATTGCTCTGGATTTGGAAATGTGCCATTACTAAGCTATTAGAATTTTTAATTTTTAATGAAAAGTGTTTTGTGAGGGCCCAGAAGATATATTACAAAGCTATTAATGCTGCAAGTTAGTGAAACATGCCACTTCTCTGTGACTGGTGTCGTTCGCTTGTCCTATCTGAATCCTGCAGGCTCATTTTTAATGTAATCACTATCTCTTTGATAAGATGGGCTAAATTCTTGGAGTGTTGGGCCAGCTTGCACTGGGGAATATGGTTACACATCCAGGCCCAAAGATTTTTCAGGAGTTACCCTGTCAAATAAAGACAAATGTATATTCAGTTGGTGGATCTCAAGTTTATGCAATTTATTTCATTTTAAAGAGAGATAATTCAAGAAAATATATTTAATACTGATAGTTTAAATATCAAGGGATAATATACTAATGATGGAATTAGCAGTTCTACCATCTTTTTCCAAGAGTATATGTTTTCTTAAACTGTTACATGTTCTTTTTTTTTTTTTTATGCTTAGCCCCTGTTCTTTATTTGGAAATCCTTCTGCTTGTTAAAATATTCACCAACTAATATTTAGATTTAACCTGGTTAATTTTTGTGTTGCTTCATAGTCCTATCTAAACACATTTTTAGGGTTGTTTGCATTTTCTTCATTAGCATAATGCGTGATAAATATGTAATAAAACTGGTTGTTGTTCTAATGCATTCCTAACTCCTATTTACATTATCCTGACTGCACTGATTAATCTCCAGCTTTCTCTCACATGCTCTGTTGATGTACTATTAGTTGTTAAATATGTATATGTATGCTATATATGCAAAAGCTCTTTTACATCTTTAGTCTAATGCTTTATCAGAGTTTCTATGAATAGTCAGACATGACACTTTATTCTTGTCATTATTTTGGCCAGGTTATTGCATGGACATATTTCCCCATAATTGAATAATTAAATAAAAACAAGCAAAGGAGCGGAGTTCATAGGGAAAACATGAAACTATAGCCTGTATTAAAATAGTATAGCTAAAAAATAGTTGGTGTTAACTATAATGTAAAAAGGAGAGGAGGAACAAAACATTTAGGACCTGATTTTTCACTGAAGTCCTGTTATGTGCAATTTCAGATAAACGTCTCATTATAAAGGTTTTATTGAATTCCTCAAGTTCTGTTGTAGTCAGTTGGATGCTTTGCTTCTATTCCTTTGCCTTGCCCAGAACCTCACTTTCTGAAGGCAGTAAACTTTTCTGCATTTTTAGACTATATTTCTTCAATTTTGTTGTGTTCTCTTTTGTTCTTGTGCTAACATTATCCTTGAGCTTGATGGTTTTGCTCTGATTGCTTTCACTCCATGATATGTTTATAAGGAACACTCATATAGCTGCTCTAAACCTTTCTTTGACTAGACTCTCAATAGGGTTTTGTTCTTCTCTACACTGTCTACTTAAGATTAACAACTTTTTTCTCTTCCACTTGTGGTTTATCATTCTTGGACATGCCTGATCAGAAGACAGAATTCCAAATCAAATATTGTTAATGCTTTGTGGAATAAAACCAGTATTATGTTTCCTGAATATGAATTTTGTTCATCTTTCCAAATCGATATTTTGATGAAAAAATAGCAAGTCTTGAATTTCAAGGCTGTGATCTCTCTGTTCCTTGAATGCTCACATGTATGAAGTATTTTCAGGAGGTGCTGTTGTACATAACACTAAACGTATTTGACATACTTGCAGCTATTCTGCAAAGTTTGACAAGTGTAATTTTGCAATTTTTGGTGAATGTGACAGCCTTTGGTTCTGATGATGTGAGATTTGTCTGCTTTTGCTGAACAACAGCTGGACATGCACAACTAGAGCCTTAAAAGGAGCTGTGCTTTATTTAGACTGGAATTCCAATGTAATCTGAAGAGTGATTACAGTCAGCATGTCCCAAAATTTTTATCAGTTCTAGAAACTCTTGAAAAGATAAAATAACCATTTCTTAGCCTTTCATTCTTGAGTCCAGGCAGACTCAACAAGTTTGTGCTGTAACACTCGTTCACATACTACTACAATGCTTATTTAGGTCCTAAGTGTATTACAGTGGACTAGAGATTAGTGTATTTAAAGCATTAATAACATGAATTTGTCAGAGTTATTTAATAAAGTCAACATGAAAATGGTGTGATTCTTTCTAAATTGCTCCTATACTGCTATTGTCATAAAACTTTCCTGGAATTAATTGTCTGAGTACTGAAATTTGGCTATCCATTTGTTTCTGTAAGAGAAGACGATGACGGAAATTAATAATTTTGAATTGGGAAAAATGTTAGAGAACCTTTTAATAGTGAAGTCAGAAACATGTCTAATAAACAAGTTGGTACTGAAATACTGATTTCCAGTATCCCATGTAGGCCCTTCTTTCACAATTTGCCTTTCAGAATTCCCTTTTTCAGGATTCCCTTTTTCAGAGCACACAGTAAAGCGTTACAGTGCCGCTATCAGGCTGACCACTAGATTGTAATTGTTCTAATGTTTTAATACTTATGATTTTCCTTTTATATAGTAAATAAGTTTAATGTTTTCTGTTGCACGTTTGAAATTTGCTATATTTTATGTTGTTTGATACACACATAATACACCATTTGGCACCCCAGTCACACCTGGCTGCTGTTGTTGCATATCTACAGCTATTCCATCTTGCAGGGAACTTTTGAAGTGAATATTATAGATATGATGTCCTCAAATCCAGTCTGATTCCACCAAGCTGTAGCATTTTAACTTCTCTTTGGGCTCTCACATGCTGCTCCACACTCATCAGTGTCACACACACTTCTGTTTAATCAGTTAGGCTGAGGCTTACAGTGGCTAGAAAAGGCAAGGCACCTTCTTTCTGCTGCCTTTTTAAATAGGAGTCACTAAAATGTTGATTTCTAAGTCTTTACAGTATGTATTACCAGACATCCTGCTTTGCCCTTGATTTATTTCTCTGCTTCTCCAGCACTAGCCATGTATAAAATTGTTGAAATGTGAATGGAAGCTTACATTTGTGCAAAACATGAGCAGATATTTCCAGCTGAAAAGGTATTAAATGCCTGAGAGTATGGGCTTAAGAAGTTCTGACTGTCGAGTATGAGCAGTTCTCTTCCTCAGATAATCAAATTTAAGGGTTTTTTCCTTAAATTACATTACAAGTAGATTTAAATAACTTCCTGGAAAATGTAAAGTGCACAGGTAGTAACCCTTCAGTCAAAGCTTACGTCTTTAAAAAGTATTGGCCTGACACATTGTAGACTGCTTTTCCTCATGATCAGCCTAAGGAAAAAAGATCAGCACATTAATCTGTTTGCTGCGTTCTTGGTAAAATAATCACTCAAATGTTAAAGATTTCTTCCAATCTGTTTCTTTAGCATTTCAATGCAGGAATGATCATGATATATATAAATTCTTAACATTCGAGCTTCGACTTTTTCAAGTTGTACATGTATTTTTTTTAAAGATATGCTTTTAAAGTGGAAATAGCCTTTTTGCATCTGCTATGATTAACATTCTTAAAGACCTCATTTGTCATTTTTGATACTGTTTATGTGTCATACATATAGAAGCCTATATTATCTAGGTAACTGGTCTTCATTTCAATGTAGGCGCAACATATTCAGTGAGAAAATTCAAGATGTTTAGCATAAGACTCATCAAGAAATCTCTTCTTTGAATTTAAAACAGGCACATCAAATCGATTTGTACACATTAATTCCTGTCAGTGGGTTTTTTTTTGTTAACTATTCTATATGTAACCGAACCTTAACAGCTTTACATTTTCCCAGTCTCTCGTAATGAGATACTGAAAGTTTCTCTGATTTTTTTTTTTGTTTTTGTTTGTTTGTTTGTTTGGGGTTTTTTGTTTTTGTTTTTTTTTGTTTGTTTGTTTGGTTTTTTTTAGCTGCAGTTAATCAAACTTGCATGCCCTGTGGAAGTATGGTCTATTGAATATAAAATGTATTTTTGTATCTGCAAACACTACTCTGACCTAAATTAGTGGAAAACAGGAGTTATTGTTGAAGATACTATTATACAGAATAAATTTTATATATTTTTAAAGATATCTAGAATTAATTTTACACCTGATCTTGACCTAAATTTAGGAATTTTATTGCATAGAACTTTATTTATGTTCCTTGAACCTTCTGCTACATTTTTTTAATACATGAAAACAAAACCAATAACAGCTTAGTTTCGATTTACGGTGAAATTAGTCTATCTTAGATACTTTCTTGTTTAGGTTTCAGTCTTTTTTTCCATTTTGCTTTTCTCAGGTTTCATAGAAAAACAGTTGCCCTTAAGGTTCTAGAGGGGAAAAGTACAAGCTACCTGTAGTAGCATTCAGCATTCTGTTTTGTTTGTTTGGGAAGGAATTAACCTCAGGTGATCATGAGCTTGCCTTGATGTCAGAAATAGCACATTTCAGATGGGAATAAAATAAAAGTAGATGCACCATAGCTGCAGATTCCCTGTACTTCAGAGTACCATTTCAGAAGAATGCTGTTTCCCAATGTTTTTTGGTTGCACTTGAAGAAATATTATCCTCTCTTACTAAATATGGAATCACCCATCCAGTATGCACACGGCTCTCTGAATTGTCTGTTCAGAATTGGCTGTTTAGGCTTCAATTGCCCTTTTCCACTTACCTTATATCATTTTATCTTTATGAAAGATTTTGCAATGAAATAAAAGTAATGAATTTATCTCCATAGGCGGTTATAAAATCTTCAGTTACTGGATTTCAGTCTCCACTTTTCTTTTTTTTTTTTTCATAGTTATCTGTGCAATTTTTCTAGACTAAATACTTACAAAAGTAAAGTGGAAAATGTACAGTATTTTTAAATATTGTCCCATTTGCTTTCTCAAATATTAGCCTGTTTGAAAATATCTCAAATACTCTTAGCAAAATTACTGTTTTTGTGACTGCTAATGTTACCATTTTTGAACACTACTCCTGATTCAGACACCATATTCCTGATATCAGACACCATAACTCCCTTGATCTGTCTTCATTTTAAGGACTCTTCAGTAGGAAGTAGGTGACAGGGTGTATTTTAGTTTTCTTTCTTCTTGCCCTTTCCCCCCTACCCCTCACAGCATTTCAAGGTTTTGAAAAATCAAACTGCTGATTTCAGTGGTGTAGATCAGTTTTGTGACTATATTAACTGTTAACTACTATTTTTTATTTCAGCAAATTGTTGAGAGCCATGTTCACTCCTACTCAATAACAAAAATATTAGTATGCAGCATGATATGATAAAAAATGTTAACATTGTACCCCAAATTTTTAAAACCAGTGTTTTATTCCTTTGCAATTTTGACTTCACTTCTTTCAATCTCTATCTTTGCTGCTAAGAAGACACTTATTTTAGATATAGCTTAAGGTGCAAAGGTTGTGGTGTTACTGAATCAATGTTTAATATTGTAAGGAACCTGAAAAAGAATAAGCAAGACCTTTACTGTTCAGCAGAGGTATTAAGTCTGATTTTGCAGGTTTAAAAAACAGAGATAGCATCAAGTTCACTTAACCAGGATATGCTGGCATATTCGTCCTTCACACTCATGCAGCAAATCAGAAGAGACATTCAGACAGATTAGAGGTGTTCTCTGCCACCAAATATTTTAATACCAGATACACCTGAATTCTGCAGCACTTTGATCCCACAAATCCAGACCTGTCTCTGTAATTCTAAAAGGCAAACACAAATGTGTTAATCTTCTGGAGATATTTTCTTCATGCTGCTGTTGTGACCTTATTCAATACAGCCTATAAAGGTCAGCATTTTGAATGTACTTTGTGGGTCTTAACCATCAGGTTTAAAACATTTACTTTCTTGAGGAAATCTCTGTTTAAAAACTTAAATTTTCCTCTGGGAAATTTCATAGTGGTTTAGGTTTATGGCTATTCATATCTACAGAAAAAAAGAAAAAAACAGTGTCACTATCTGTGTAAGTGGTCTGTCTCCCAGGCTTCCACTCTCACTTAATTGTCTGTGTGCAATTTGTGCCTTTTGCTAGCAGTTAATTTTGTAAAATGTTAATATTTTAACAGCAAAATAATAGACTCTGATCACTATGCTTATTCATATAGGCCATTGAATAGCCTTTGAAAAAAATTGACCTTTGTTTTAACTTTGTTTTTAAAATAAAGTTTTAAAATCATCAGTTTTCATTTCCACGTTTTAATATTTACAGTTCTGCCATATTTCATACATTGATTTTTTTTTCTGTCGGCAAGTCCAGGGCTATTCCTTGAGATCACTTGCAAAGATTGCTTTCATTTTGAATTTAATGTGCAATCTACTGGTGGAGTAAAAAATGAGGCAGAAAATAATGATAAGTTTAAAAAAAGAAGAAAAAAAGGTCCATAATTGTGAGTAGATACTGCAGTTACTGGCTGGCCTTTCAGAGACTGTAGTTTATTGCTTGAAGGTCTCAGTGGCAGCAGTGAGTGTCAGTAGAGTAAACCATTACTACTTCTATTCTTCCTGCTATTATCATGCCATTAGTATAAACATGGATTGTAGGAAAATGTCGTTTTGAGACCAAGTTGAAACTGAGGGAGAAGTTTGTATACCTTTAAGCAAAACACTTTATAATCTTTGCCTGATAATCTTGCTTGTTTCTTGGTGTTTGAATAAGAATGAACTCTATATAGGCTCATGTTTTCACTGTCAGGGAATTAAGTCACCTGTAAAAGCAAATCTAAGGCCTGATGATTCTGTCATAGCTTAATGTCTGTAAATAGACTTGTTAAATGATGAAAAGTATGCATATGGAGTACAAATAACCAAGTTTAAAATTTTTCCCCCTTTTTCTTCTTTTTTTTTTTTCCCCCCCTTAGTTATGGAGGTCATGTTTTCAAGGTTTTTTTTACTTAGGTTTCTAATGCATCCGTTTGGGAATGAAATCTTACTTGTTTTTCTTGCTATTTAAGACTAAGCAGTTTCCTTTTTACTAGTACAGTCTCATGCACTTTCATACAGTTTCAATGGCAAATTTAGATTCATCCAAATCAAAACGAGAGCAAAATATGTAACTTGGGTTTTGTGAAAGCTCTTTCAAATTGTTGTTGTGAGCCTTGTCAGACAGATTACCACAGATTTTTGAACATGCTTTGAAAAGTTCACCCTTGTCCTTGAGGCTAAAGGGTAAAATAAATATAAGTTACATGTGAGTTGTGGCTGCACTTTTACAAATGTTTCTCTGTGCCCTCATCTTAGACACTGTGGCTGAGGCTGGTGCCACACTAGGAGTGGCCAGATGAATGTGGAAATATCTCCTGTAACGAGTTTAGAGGAGATATCTCATATCTCCTGTAATGAGAATTGTAAAAAGTAATAATTTATGTATCAGTCAGATTTCTGTCTTACCTCAGCAATCTGAGAGCTTCTGCCTTTAAAACAGAGCTTCTAAACAGATATATTTGGAAATACCAGTAGAATTTTTTCAGAACTTGTAGTAAGTATTAATGTTGTATCAGTATAATTAAAAAGCCTTTAAAAAAAACCCAAACCCCACTTTGATAGAAGAAATAACAACAGCCTTCATTTATCAGGAAAAAAAACTACGTAATCTCTGAAAATTCAAATCATCTTTGAGAATCTCAATTTTTTTGTGGAAGGGAAGCCAATGTTTTTAAGTAGCACAGTTTTTAAAATCTTGAGATAGCAGCAGATAATAGTAAAATATCGGGATTTTTTATTACTATTGTAATAGAAGCAAACAGTATTAGGTGATGTATAGAATTTAGAAGTTAGTTTTCTATGTTTTCTACTTTGTGATTCTGTGAAAATCCTAGCTGCTTCTGTTGAGGACAAAGGATTTCTTGTATTTTTAGGGCTCAGGTCTTATCTTGCTTCTCAGCACTATGTAAGGTAAAGTATGTTTCAGAATTTCTCTCAATCTAAAGAAACCAGATCAGCAATTTAGGTATAGAAATAGAATCTTTCTTGCAATTTAAGGCAAGAAGGCATTTAAGCTCTCCTCTTTGAAAGTTATTTTGCTACTATTTTGATACAAAGAGTAAGTGGAATCAGCACAAGTAGCATCAGAACTGTTACTTGGTCAGAGCTTGGAGAAAACAAAATATTATTAAAAATGAATGGTTATATAGGTAGCCATGTATTTGAAAATTGGAAGAAACATTTTCATAAACACTTACTGAGTGTGCTTTGTGTGTGGCTTTGTATTCATAAGGAAGCACTGTGTAGCAAAATTCTGGATTTTGTTTATGTTGGTAGACCTGTATTTTTTTTGTATGGAACTTATTTAGGTATTTTATATCATCCTCAGTTTCACTCATCCCTTAAAAAGGCTTCTTTGCCCCAGAACTGGGCATATGAGCAGGGATTTGTTCATTGACCAAACATAGGGATGGAAGAACCAAACCACTTGTGAACTGCAAGACTTACAAAAATTGGCTGCTGCATCACTTTTTGAAGAGTTTGACATATTTACTTTCTTGGCACTGTTAGAAAATAATTTGTTTGAGAACACTTCAGGTTTATTGTGTTCATTCTTAACAAGCAATTAGGCTTTGAGTTATGTTCATCAGAAAACAATATTTGATGATAAAAATCAAGGTACAGTGAACTTCTATCAGGCAAATTGCTTCCCAAATTAAACCTGTAATAACCCTTTAAAGGCAACTGCTCTTAAACAGCAGTGAATTTGGGTTATATATTCCATGGTTTTAATGTTCTGAGGTGAACTCAGATTCTTTCTGCTCTTTTGGTACTTGTTACCAAATAGCTGCTTTTCTACATGAACAGAATCTTATTGTACATTAATATTGATGGTCAAAATTCAGCTTTTATGGTGTCTCCTTAGACTCAGACAGGCGTTTTGGCCCATATATCAAAATAAGTGTTTTGTTTTATTTCTCCGTATTTTGTGAATTTGACTGGAGACCTGCCCTGGACAGACTGATCTCTCTAAATGATCAGGATGTGAATATGTTTTCAGGGAGAGCATATAAAGTCAGGGTCTTGCAAGGTAGTTTTGTTTCATTGATGATAAAGAATGCGTAAAAAACTACATGTCTTAATAAGTAACCCTATGGATCATAAAAGGTATCAAGAATAGTTGTCTGAACAATATGCTTCATGTGACACATTTCAGTTTAGGTCGCTGTTTTCTTTTGAAAAATATTCTTCTGTCGTCATAAATTTTTATAGTGAAAAAGTTCCCCCTTAATAACTGGAAGACTCATGTTGGAAACTTTTCCAGTACTTTTATGTAACTGTATCCTATTAAAGAACTAGAATGGCTTCCAGAGCTTTCCAAATCCTTTCAGATTCTTTATTGATAAACATGTTAATAATCTAATTTAAACATGTTAATGATCTAACCTTAAAATGCTTCCCATTTTAAACTCTCTTTTGACTTGTAGTCTAATATTTTTTCATTCTTTTTATTCTTGTCAATCCTACTATGGATAGTCTTAGTCAAGAAAACTGATAAAAATATTTTGAAAGAATTGCCTCTAAGTTGAATTTGAGAAAATGAATTGGTCTGGAAAAAAATACCCTGGATAATTTTCTCAAAACTAGTACTGGAAAAATGGCATAGTTTACATATCTTGACCTAGTTTTAATAAAAATCTTCTGTGTTTTCCAACAGTTTGAGATTAGTTTTTAGGAGGTGTATATTGGCTTGACAGGTATTTTTGCCCCACAAATGAAAGTAGACATATTTACAAAGAAATAGTGAACTTCCTTACAAGAAAATGCTTGAATTTCAGTTTATTTACTGCCTAGCTACTAGGATTTCAAACAGCCATCAAACTCAGCAGGTGGTAAAGACAGTACATTGGACTAGGGTTCAAAAGAAGAAAATATGAAGGCAAAGGCATAGCTTAGTGGAAGTCATTCCTGCTCTGATAATTCAGGAGCCCGTAAAAAAGACTTTTGAGAGACAGATTGATATTCCAGGCTTTGTAACTATGGTTGTTTAGCTATTTGTTGTGATTAAATAATTAAATCCTTTCCTATTTGCCAGTAGATTTTGACAGCTGCATATGTACTTTTTATTTGTCAGATAGAATGGGTAAACAATTTTTGGCATATGTGTTATTTGCTAGGTACTCATTTTATTTATTTTGTGAGATATTTTTGTAGATAAACAATAAGGTATTTGCCCATTTGGTTAACAGGACATTTTGAAAAGGAAAATAATGAACAAGCAATGGAAAAATCACAGCTGGTACTGATGTCTGTTCACCCAGTGTGTGCTCTTCCCTGTATGAAGGCATGGATATGCATGTAAAGATCAATTACTAGTGGACACTAAGTATAACAAAATGGAGTTAGAACATTCAAGAGAAAACAAGATGAATGTTATAGTAAAATACTTGTATTATGGAAGTGGGAATGTTAGAGGGAATGTGCCATTTTTCCAACCAATGCTAAGTAGAACTAAACCTTCAGCTATCTTTCATAAAGTACCAAGCAAAGATATGGAGATGGGTCAGAAAGCCAAACCAAAATTACTGATACAATGTCTTTTCTTAATTTCCAGATATATGTGACGCTTTAATGTAAGGTGCCTTGCCTCATGTCCATTCCACATTCTAGGAAGAGAGAATTAAATGCCACCTTGTAGAATTATTGTGGCTTTTTTTTTTTCTGTGAAATCAAATCTTGGCTAAGACAGAATTGATCTAAGACGGTAAAAACTCATAGTTCTTGGCTTTCTGCCAGTGCTCACGTTAAAACATTTATGGAATTAATGATAAATTTCTTGTACAGTTGTCCTTTTACATCTTGATTCACTAGACTGAGTGTAGGAAGTAAGCGTCGATGGCAAATAACAAAGTCACTATTTCAAAGAGCTGCCACATGCCTCACATTTTTACAAATCATTATTGACTTGAATTGTTGAGTCAGGAAAACTGCTTTTCCTGCTGATGTATAACATGGCTATGTGCAAAAGCTGGAATCGTCTTTCTGTTCACACAGAGTTTCTTTTACTGACTGCTAAAGGCCATAGAGATTTTACAGGGCTTTTTTTTTTTTCTTTTTTCAAAGAGTTGTTCTATTATGTATTTTAATGCCTGTGAATACCATGTTCTTTTGAGGTTCCACAGATTTCATGAAGAATGCAAGACTAAGTAGAAAATAAAAGCTATGTAGCTTTATTACAGTTTGACTTCAATAGCTGTTTTTTATGAACCCATTCATAAGAAAAACTGGTAATTTTTTCTCCCTTACCTCTTTGTTTTCATTGGTTAAAGTATGTGGGGACAATGTACAAGGCATGACTTGGAAAATGAGGTTATCCTTTTTTATAGTTGCAGTATTTATACAGCACAAACAAATACACCTTTTCCTATGTCTAGTCCTACTTAATGGGTGTCACAGTGTCAAATTGCATTTTGACTGAAGAAATGCAGATGGAAAGTTCATGCTGAATGAGATAAAATTACCTTTATAAACTTGGGCTCCTTCTCATTGACATGCAAGTTTGTTCTGAAATTTTGAAACTGATTGCAAGGTTCTAATTAGTCTCTGGAGAATTCATGTGAACAATAGATTGCTCATTAGTCTATCAACTTTCCATGAAACTAATTGGCTATTTCTCTGTCTAATGTGGAAACTGAAATGACACATGTTAATTTGCCTTCCAGATGTTGCAACTGCCTGTCCAGATAAAAAGTCCATCTTAATGTATGTGACTTCGCTCTTTCAAGTCCTGCCCCAGCAAGTCACCATGGAAGCCATCAGGGAGGTGGAGATGTTGCCACGACACTCAAGAGTCGCTAGAGAAGAGCATGTAGAAGTACGTGAACAGCATTTTTCGCAAGAAGTGAGTTTCACTTTTCTGCTTTCATCTTGCTGCTCTAAACTGGTTGTTTCCCTGCCTACCCCATGAGTTTGATGTTAAATGGCCAGTGGAAGGCAAAAAATGTCTATGGGCATAATGGACAAAGTCTCTTCATGCCACGCAAGTCAGATGTACTTGTCTGTATGTACTTTCATGCTGGTTTTTTATCGTACACCAGACTGTTTTAAAAATTACTATTCAGTAAATAAGTGCTTTACACTTCTCTTGTGCATTTGTATTGTGACAGGACACCTCAAGGAAAAACAAAGAAATTTGGAGAAGCTTTACATTTAGAAACAGATAAAAACATCTTTACCTTTTTTAGAGAATAGCTGTTGACATTTCTCCATAGTCATGATACTTTTTAAATTTTTTAGCATTTTGTTTACACTGCCTTGCATTTTAAAATAATCTCTTCTCAGTTTACAGTTGTCCTCTCACAAAACTTATGTAATATTTGGAATTAATTTATGGTTGCAATGTCAGTTTTGTTTTTTACTGATATCACCAGACTGCCTCTGCTGAAGTGTTTAATGCATTTTAGACCTAGTGTACTTGCCTGAATTTAAGCTGTATGTTGGATTTGGGATGCTCACTCTCTTTTAGAGTACTGAGCAGATAAGTATTAGCTTTGTTTATTCAAGATGTGACACAAGATCACTTGCTTTTTGAGCTTCTGCTTGTAAATTATAAAGAAGCTTCACTTTACATTGCTATTCTGCTGGTGTTGAGTCCTGACAGTTTGTTGCTTTTTGTAAGGGTGTCAGATTAAATGAGAGGTTTCCTTAATACCATCTCATTTTGCCTGCTGAATACCAACGCTGTCCTTGAACAATGTAACTGGAGATGACCTTCCTGCTTCTTTTTCTTCAGTTACTCTTAAAACCAGTACTTTACTTCTGCAATCCATGCTCCTACCCATGTGTACGTTCTAATTTATTTGTAGATCACGGTCAGTGTACCCCAGGGACCTTCGCCTTCTCCTAAACCGCGGTTCAAAAGTTACGCATATGCACAAGCTGTGTATGTCACAACCCCTGACCAAAAAAGGAGGCAGGTTCCTCCACAGGTCTGTCAATATTGTAATTTTTAAAAGACAGTTGTTTTGTTAAGCTTGTGCTTGGAGTGAAAGAGCTTGTGCATTTTGCTTCTACCTGATCTTAATGACCTGATTTTTCCATGGTTTTTTTCTGTCGAGTGTTTACTATTGCCTGTGTTTTTTTGCATGGCTGGTAATAGCTGTTGTGCTGATTGTAGGGGATGATTAACGTTCAAACACTGCTGTTTTGGAATCATAAATTTATTTCTTTGTTCAGCCATTTTTTGAAAATAGTACATGCATTGCCTTTAAAAAGTATTAGAAGAACAAATCTAACATAAGATATATTTGGCATCTATTATATTACAGCCTCAGGTTTAATTATGCAAAAAAAGAGCCATTGGCTTTCTCTTTCTTTTTCTACCCCTTCCTATTAAAGAAAACAGTAAGTGATGGCATTTCTCAGAAGGTTACTGTAGTTGGAAAAAAAGTGGAAACAAACATTACATTTAACCCTGGATTATTAGATTACAGCAGTTGGTCATTTTTATCACAAATGGCATCTTGCTGGCACTGAGGTTAGGTTACGTTTGATTTTTACTTATTTATTTTATTTTTTCCACTTTTAAATAGCTGGGGTAGTTTAATAAAACTTGTTTCAAGTAAACCTTATAATGAGAATTTCAGTGGTTGAATTTTTATAACTTTTGACAAGTATGAGGCCCAAAGGTCATATTGTGTACTTTCCTTTCATTACTTTGGGGGGAAAAAGATCTGTGTGTATGTGGCACTATAGGTTGAATTTGCCTCTGGGTACTTAATTCTGTCTGACATCTAAAAATCTATTGCAAAATTATACTGCTATTCAACACCGTGTTTTCAAATCTACTCTTCAAGTCATAGGTATTTTATTGAATAATGACTTCCTTTAAATACTCCAGGACAGAAATCCTGTGCACATAAGCATGAACCCTGCTACATTATTCTAACATCAAATGTGTTCCAGTGGTGATTCACGCAGCTTTTAAACAAGGTGTTTAAAGCTATTGTAATTGTTTTGTTCTACTTAGACACTATACAGATATTTTAGAATCATGAAAAGTTACTATATAGGATAGATTTTATTTTCTTGAGGTCCTTTTTTTGTGATCAGTTGCAGGTTTTGTCAGCACCTCCACCATCAAGAGTAATGTATAAGCTGAAATAAATGAAGTCATTTCTACAAAGCATGGTTGCTAAAATTTGCTAAGAAAATATCATTCTGTTATTCAGTCCTCATCTTGCATTCCAGTTTTCAATGTCATCTTCCTGAATTTGGATTGGTCTACTACACTTGTATGCAATAACTAATGAAATAGTATTATAATTCTACCAATTTAGCAGAATCCGAAGACCTGACCAGAATCTGGGCAAAATTGTGCTACAGCCACAACAGATATTAACATTCACTTAAGAATCCTTTGGGAAAACCACCAGACAATCTCATTATAATCAAGATAAACTTGAATTGCAAATAATAGCAATTAATATGCCAATTCAATAAATGCAATTCTTAGCCAGTGATTATTTTTTGCCTTCAGCCATGTATTTCTTGAAGAGCTGTCATCTACCTGTTAAAAAAAGTTTATAATTCTCATGAAATAGTGGTTGATAATTTTTTTCTCCAGATACCTAGAGGTGGTATAACTTAATAATCCCATCTATTTTAACTAAATGAAATAATTATTTCCTTTTCCTTTCTTAGTAGCCTTTCCATTTTCTGCCAGCTATTTTATGATTTTTGGATACCATTAAAAATACTGCAACAGCCTTAAGATTTTCAGTAAAATCTACTTCTCTAGGGGACTGTAATAAAGAAATCAAGAAGAATTCAAGCTTTTTTTTCCTCTTTGATTTTGTAAAGTTTAGCAAACTGACTCTCATTTCCACCTAGTTATCAAAGAAAAGTTTCATTAGATTTAGTTGATTTTGGTCTGCCAATTTCCATGGTGCTGTCATGGAGAAGCAATTTTCACAAAGCATACTGGTATTCTGTTGAAATCATGGAATCATTCTTTCTTCCTCAGTCTCTGCAAACTTTCATCTTATAGGACTTGAATATTATAATTTCCCCAAAATAATCATAATTGAGTCCTCTTTCCAAAGATTTTGATCACAATCCTGCAAATTTGACCAAATATGGCTTTTGATACATGTCATACACTTGCTTCGTATGTCAGTTGTCAGAAATTTTAAGAGATATGAACTATGGTTCTCGAGCTCCATATTGACAAGAAGGAATAACACTGGCTTTCACACCATCATTTGTCAAAGTTCTTTCTCTTCTATCTTCTGCCTTTGTCTGTTCTTTTATGTCACATTTCACTTCAGTTTTCCTATCTTCACTCTTCCTAGTAGCTTCACAACTTGTGTGCCTTCAAATTCATCCTTCCTGTCTGAATTCTTACTCTGTTTGTCACTCACGAGGGTACTTGCAAGACCTAGTATTTCAGTTGGGCAAATTGTGGCCAGACAAGTTTTGCCGTTTTTTAACTGTGACCTTTCTCAAATTCAAAGATAATCATTGCTCTGCAAACCTGTTCTCTCAGTGCCTTCTTGTGTGGTCAGTGCTTCACCGCTTCTGGTTGAATCAGTGAAGCATTTTCAAATGCCAGAGGTGAATGAATAGCAGTTTTTCTGCTAAAATTCAAGAAAAATTTTCTTCCTTTACCTTGTTTACTTAGTGTTCATAAACTCATGAAAATCTTGGGATAGGAGTCTGCCTCTCAAAAATGAACCCTTGAATTTCCTGAATGAACACTAAGAAAGGTCCAACTGAAAATATATATGTTGACAGTTTTCAGATGGCAGTTACTGCTTGGCAATTACAGAAGGCTCGCCTGAATTTGTAGGTCTGTCTTTTGTCTTGTATTCATTCTCTGTAATAAGGCTTCACTTACAAATATCCAGCTTCACTTACAAATAAAAGGATCCTTAAGATAATTTTCTGAGACTTTTCAGAATTCTCATTTAAAAGTACCCATTGTCTTCTGTTTATATTTATGAAAGCACTGGGGTTTGTGTTATTGATTTATCTCATTGAACACCTGACCAAGAAGAGTGCTGTGTTTACTTTCCATTTTGGTTTATCAGAGCAGTTCCTAGTATTGATCCCAGGCAAAACTCCTATCTCACTGCTTTCATTTTTACGTGTTACCTACTACCTCCACAAAACATAAAATATACAGCCTTAAACTGGTTCAAGGTAAAAAAAAAAAAAAAAGTGAAACACAGAAATACCTGGAAAAGAAACTTTTTATGATATGGAATCATAGATCATTTAGTTTGGAAAAGACACTTAAATACGAATCCAACTTACCTTAACACTGACAAGTCCACCACAAAACCACATCTCTAAGCCCCACATCTACAGGTCTTTTAAATTCCTTCAGGGATGGTGACTACCACTTCCCTAGACAGACTGTTCTGGTGCTTGATAACCCTTTCAGTGACATATTTTTCCCAATGTCCAATCTGAACCTCTTCTAGCACAACTTGAAGCAATTTCCTCCTCTTCTATTACTTGTTACGTGGTAGAAGAGACTAAACCCCACCTCACTACAAACTATCTTCAAGTAGTTCTGGAGAGCGATAAGGTCCCCAAGGGCTCCCTGTAGCCTCTTTTCCTCCAGGCTGAACACCCCCAGCTCCCTCAGCTGCTCCTCATCAAACTTGTGCTTCAGACCCTTCAGCTTCGTTGCCCTTCTCTGGACTTGCTCTAGCCTCTCAATGCCGTTCTTGTAGCAAGAGGCCCAAAATCAAACATGGGATTTGAGGTGTGGTCTCACCAGTGCTAGTACAGAGGTACAATCAGTGTCCTGGTCCTGCTGCCACACTATTGCTGATCCAGGCCAGGTGCCATTGGCCTTGGACACCTGGGCACACCTGGCTCGTGTTCAGCCGCTGTTGCCCAGCACCCCGAGGTCCTTTTCTTCCAGGCAGCTTTCCAGCCACTCTGTCCCAAGCCCAAAGACTTTATGGGGTTGTTGTGACCCAGGTGCCAAACTCTGCACTTTGCCTTGTTGAACCTCCTGCAANCTGTTGCCCAGCACCCCGAGGTCCTTTTCTTCCGGGCAGCTTTCCAGCCACTCTGTCCCAAGCCCAAAGACTTTCCTGGGGTTGTTGTGACCCAGGTGCCAAACTCTGCACTTTGCCTTGTTGAACCTCCTGCAATTGGCCCATCAGTCCAGCCTGTCCGGGTCCCTCTGCAGGGCCTTCCACCCTCCAGCAGATGAATGCTCCAACTCAACTTGCTGCCACCTGCAAACTCAGTGAGGGTGACCTCTATTCCTATTGGAAAAACAGTGCTGAAAATACAAGGATTGAAAAAATGGGGATGAACAAAATCTATGTATATTTTGAGACTGGTACTTCTGTAAATGAACTTTTGACAAGTCTTGTTTGAAAGATGAGTCTGAGTTTGGCTGCCTTAAATTATTTATTATTCAAAATCAAACCCATTGATCTCTAAGATTGTAGATTTTTGTTCTTTTGGCAGGAGTTATATTTTTCATTCCACATTATATGAAATACAGTTTGTGTGCAGAATTACTCTTTAACATTTAAACTGTCAAGTTTCAGTATATTTGAATTGAAATAATTTGAGATGAAGCAGTGGTAAATGGGGACAGTATTCACTGGCACATAATGATTTGATTTTGCTCCTACGTGTTAGAGGCTTCACCTCAGGCTTCAACCTTGTCATTATTAGTTTGTGAGAAATTCCTAATGATCCAGTCTTTACTCTTGTTTAAGTATTGTAATGCAGTTCTGGTTGTGTTTTCTGGGTTTTTTTAATGTAGATTTTACAGAGTTTCTGTATGAGCCTTTGTCAGTTAGTTCGTAACTATAATAATTAACTTGAAAAGTCATGAAAAGCTCCTTAGAAAATTAAGTTGAATTTATTCACACAGCACAGAATCCTTCTGGCAGTCTTGCCCTTGAGAATGGTGGTTTTCTAGACCCTGAATTTGCCACACTCTTCGTCTTATGCCAGAAATTCAACTTCTTTAAAACTTCTGTGAGACCTCCTATCTGTGACCCTCCAGGGTTTGTCTGTGCCACAGAATTTAGTGGTACAGCGTCACAGGATTGTTTTATTGCTTTCCTTTGAGCTAAACCAGACCTTTCTTTTACCTAAAAACTGTGATCTAAATACAGTCCTGTTTACCTTATGGTAAAGTCCTCTTTTGGAGAGGCATCAGAAGACAGTTAAGTACAACCAAATAGAAGTTTAGTCCCAACTTTTTGGTAATATTTCTAATGTAAGATAATTATTACAGAAAATGTCCCATTGTGTCAGCATTGGGAGGATTTATGGCATAATTTAAAGTAGAATTCAGGAAACTTCAGAAATAGTGAATTATCGGCACATTTAATCATCAAATCGTGATGGATATAACTTGGGTAACAAGTATATTGATAGTCCCAGGTGTTTGCCTAGGTGTTCTCATTGAAATAGAAATTTGCTCTGTTCAGAAAGCTAGGAACTCTTTCTGTAGAGCTAAGTGAAATCCTAAGATTCAGACTAAACATAATAAAAAAGCAAAATCTGCCACAAGAGGTCAGAACAAGGAAATGCAGAGATGGAAAGATCAAGCTAAGTGCGAGTCTTGTGGATTTCTTAGGGAGCTCTCCTGAATGCCATATCTTCAAGGAACAGTTTGAAAAATGATGAAGCAAACATTTTCACATGTGTTTATGTATTTTATATTTTCAATAACAGTCTGGAAAATTGATGGCTTCTTGTTTGAGCCTGGAGGTCTGTCAAGATGACAGTTGTTTCCTGTCACTGCTTTGTGTGCAGACCCCAGCAGCCGTTCTAACTCATTTTTGTGTGTGGTTTTTTTGTTTGTTTGTTTGTTTGGGGTTTTTTTTGTTTGAATGTTTACTGTAGGTTCTTTTTCAGGTGTTCTTGTCAGTGATGTTAGTACTCTTATGGATAAGCAATAACTTGTAGTAGGTCTAGTTTCCAATATATCAGAGTTTTTAGTCTACTTTATTTCACACACTCACTCATTTAGTTTCCCTCAGAGCTGAGCTCATGAGGTCTCAACTTTCCTGCCAGGGCAGAGGGGTTGCTGCTGCGTCTGCCATCAGCTTGAGCTCTGCCACTACTTTACATTTACAGATGTTGGACATCACTGCCCAAAATTCTTAGGCATCACCTGCTACTTGTCTCCACATATCTCTCTGTTGACCAGCAACAGGACACGAGGAAATGGTGTGAAGCTGCATCAGGGGAAGTTCAGAGTGGATGTGAGGAAAGGGCCCTTTACTGAGAGGATTGTCAGTGAGTGGAACCTGCTCCCCAGTGAAGTGGTCATAGCACCAAGCCTGTAAGAGTTCAAGGAGAGTCTAGTCTGTATGTTGTTCTTAGTCATATGATTTACTTTTAGGTAGTCCTGTGAAGAGCAGAAAGATTGAACCAATCTGTCCCAATTTGAGATACTCTTTATTTCTCTGATCTACGCGATCTTTTCTTACTTCCAGGATCTTTCTTCTAGTCAGCACCTTTTCCATCTTATTTCCAAATCCCATTATCTTCCCTGACACAAATTCTTTTCAGGAGGCTTCTTTTCATCAGCAGATGGTCTTTGCATAACCATGAGACTGCAGTTTTCCCAGCCTAAACAGTCTATGGGCAGAAGCACAACTCATGATCAGCCTCACCAGGAGGCTGCTTCTGTCTTCTGCCTCGTCAATAATGGCAGGATTTAGAGCATGCTAAACCATGTCTAGACCATTTGTTAGCAAAACTTGCAACCAGTCCCAGATGCTTTTGTAGCTGGCAAGTAACAGGAATCAGTCCAGGAGCTCAGAAGTGCAATTTCAGGCTTTCAGCTGCCTCTGCTCCACGGACCTCTGCAGTTACCTAATCCCTGTACACGTTCCTGTTCACATTCACTAATGAAAGTGGAGTTTTTTCCACGTCTCATGGGTAATGACAATTCTTTAGTTTGTCATAAAAAGCAATTACTTACTGACTTTCTCGTCCCTTTTTAACTTTTACTTTTAATTGAGCTTAAAAAAACATAGGAGAGAAACCTTTATTTTTGTGTAAGACTTTTGCAACTGTGATTTTTTACTTAAAATAGCTGAAAAGCTTGTTTAAACAAAGGGACACTGGAAATGTAATGTGGAATTTCCCATGTGAACTATTAGTGTGTTCCTTGCTGAGTGATAAGAAAGGGTAATATGTTATTCAGAAAGTAATAATTCCTAGATAAAATATATCTTTACCTGCTGTATATTCAGATTGACTCCAGTAACTCTGAATACATTGATAATGTCGTAATCATGAGTGTACCCATAACTGGTTGGCAATATTTAAGAACAAAACCATTTTCTAATAGGTGAGCTTGATTTGCATTACTTTTAAAGTGGAAGGTTTCTGCAACTTTTTTATTTTTCCTATTAGAAACATGGAAATATTATACCAGTCATTTCCTGATTGCGTTATTGATGTATGTATTTTTCAACAGACAACTGTACATACTTTCAATAACAACTTTTACCTTGACTATTTCTTTCTTACAGGTTATTTTTAGGTGCTTTTAACTAGCTTCAGTGCTATTTTAAGTTCCATCTGTATTTTTTTGAAAAGCACTCTTACCGAGAGTTTCATAATTTCAAAGTTGAACAGTGATACAACTGCTTCTTTTTTTTAAAAAAGTCTGTTTTAAATGTTCTAACCTATACTGAAAATCTGGTCTTGCCAGATTCAAAACCTTGTTAATGAGTGAGAGGATTCACTTAAAAAAATCACTGAATTTTGCAGTTTGAAATATTTTGCCTCTCTTGTTTTGGAAAGAAACCTGTTTTTTTGGTTGTTAAATAGCCTAATGTTCAAGGCCTACAATAAAATATAATGGATAGATAGCATTTTAAAATGTTCCTTTAAGTAATTTTGTGCCACTGAGTCTCTTGAACATAAAGTATGTGTATGGTATGTTAAAGATGGATGTAGATACAGCAAATAAGGACACATATTCCTTTACTGTGATTTTTTTTTTTTTTTTTTTTTTTTTTTTTTTTTTTTTTTTTATGTATATCCATAATATGTTGGTGAGTAAATTTAAATCCCCCTTCTGGCCTGTAGAGTTTAGGCAATAGTGCAGAATTGCTTGTGTCAGCAGTGGATTTGATGCAAAGGAAAGGCTAGATAAAATGTAGCACACAATGTTTATGAAAATCCTTGCTAGTAAACAGACTGGTGTTCATTTTATTTTTTCCTAACCTGAGAACTGAAATTGAAGTAATTTGAGGATTTGTACAATTTGAAGTCATTATGCATCCCCATTTCAAACATTTGAGAAAGGCCTTTCACTTTATGCACACAAAAAAAGTGAATTTAGTCTGAGATTGAGAAAGCAAGCAATTCACTCTTTGCACTTTTTCATTACACCTATTATTATCTCTGAAATGGAAAAAAAAAAATTGATGTAGAATCATGTATTTTGAAAAACTTCTTAAATCAACAGGACGGTATAATACACAAAAACAATTTAAAGTATTTGTCTAGAGTTAAAATTATAGCATCATTCTAAACAGGGTTATTGTTAGAATTTTGCTCATCTCTGTATAGCAGGTGAACTCCTCAATAGTATGATGAAATGTTGCTCCACAATTTTAGATAGTACTACTTTATTTTGAAACTTACTTTTTAAAGAATTTTTATTACTAAATAATTTATCAGGATTTAACATTAATAAAATTAAAAAGACAGCAAAGATGAGATTGTCTGCTTCATATGCTAATCTAATCATATTTTTGTATGTCCAGATGAGAATTATCACTAATACCAGAAAACAAACCCCAAAACCCTAACCCAAAGGAATCCTGCCATGTTGATGTAGCGTCTGCAGCATATTTTATTCATGTGTTCAGGAATAGGAGAGAAAGAGCCTCTTCTTTCTCAATGGTTTTGCTGGCCCTCATCAACGAGAGAAGCTTCCTTGGCCCCAATAGTTTAATCTCATCTTTCTCTGTCTTCCTGTGCAGTGTCACAGGATACATTCACTTTAACATATAATACCTTTCAGAGGATTACCTGAAGTGTTGGTTAAACATACATGAATATGATGAAAACATTAAGGATTGCATTTTCCACTTAAAACTCCTTGAGTTTTAATTACACTACTTTTATATATAATTTGTCTAGATTTCCTTTCCTGCCTTACACCATCATATGGTTGAATTTTGTTCAGCTAAAATAAAACTGAAGAGGGTTTTTAATTAAGATAGCTTCAAAAAATGTGTGCAGGATATGCATTGTGCCCTTAAAACGCCTGTGCCCAAGAGTAGCTGTAACTTCCAGGAAAGAGCTTCATGTTTTACTCTAGTAGAAAGTGCTAAGACTTCTGTGGGGAAAACCTTTGTGCCCCCAGGTACATATAGTACTCTTCATGGTAAAATCTAAAATATTTTTGGTGCGTGACAAATGGATCTATTGATTTTGAGAAGTGAATGAACAGTTAATTGCCCACTCTCCTGCAGAGCCAATGAGAGTTTCTGCTTCCTGAGTGTCCTTTTGCCCACATCATTGTTCTGTGAGATAGTGGATAACCTTTTCTTTTGTTTTGTTTCTATTGTTTTTAACAATACCATTAGAACTGTATGTTTTCAGGGTCTGTAAGAAATGCTGGGGATTGTTTGTTAGTTCACATTTGTGTGGCAGGGAGGTCTGCATGTTCACCTGAAGCAGTGACCTTTGGAAAGGCTGGATTGCATATTTCTACTGTCGTGAAAGTCCTGGTTTCTTTCTTTCCCCCACTGATTTCGATGCAATAGAAGCTGTGTATTGTAATGCTTGTGTAGAAGACTCTCCCTCTAAGATACTGCAACATGTATTTTTTAGTTTTGGTCTGCATGTACAGACCTCAGATCTGAGTATAGAAAATAAAATATTCATACATTTTCCTTGTTTATTTCCTACAGCAAAGACATCTGTCTCTATATACAGTAGTATTAAAGATTTTTGCTTTATAGTTTTCTGAGATTTATGAGTATTCTAAGCAATATTATTAATACAGGTGTGTTAGTATTATTACACAGCCTGTATTATTAGTATAGGCTGTGGTGATCAGTGAGCTAAGGGAAAAAAGAGGAAGAAATAATACCTTTTAAAAGAAAAATAGTTTTGGGGTGAAGGGTAACAAACAATTTTTTAAATTATCAAGCTTTATTTAGAAATTCCAGTCCTGAAAGCATAATAACATGTAGCAAAAATAAGAACTTCAAAAATATAAAGATTGTGTGGAACAACACAGTGTTTGGATAGAAAGCATTTGTTTTGTTAGAACTTAGTTTAGCTGTAGCAAAGAAATAGTAGATATGTTTTGATGGAATAATTAATTCTTAGAATTAAAAAGGAAATTTCAGTTGCTTGATAGTGATATCATTAGAGTGGAAACAGTAGTTTAAATAAACTGTGGATGATGTAGTGAGGCATAAAACTTTAAAAAACAGATGTGTGTTTTAAAAGAGAACGAAATGGAATTTTCCCAAAAAATCAAAGTAATTACTTGAAAACAGTAGCAATCTGTTATAGAATTAGTTCTGAGGGCTGTTTGCAAGTCATTTGGAAAATATTTTGGAAAAAAAAAAAAAAAAAAGTTTACCTCCTAAGCATTAATAAGAAAAGACTAAAGTTCTGGTTTAACTTAAAGCTAGCTCCCATTAATATATGTCAAATTTTTATGTGTGTGTAGATAAAGTCGAAACCACAAAAAGTGTAGACAGGTGAAAATATGATATGCAAGTTTTTTGTTTGATGTTTATATAGGCAGTCTTCCAGGTTTGTATTTTCCTACCTGCTTTATTTCTGCTGTAATCTTTCCAGATTTGTTTCTCCCTTTGGTATTTGCATCCTACCTAATGTAACAATATTTGGCAGCTTCTACCAAAAGTGCTTTTGATCTTCCTTTGAACAAAATGACAATTGACTTATGAACTGTTGGTCCAGTATATTGTTTGTGTAAGCTTCTGAATTGCCAGTTCTTGCATAGTATGGTTGATATTTCTTCACTCTAGAAGTATATAAAACATTTTCCTAACTTTCCTTTTGAGAGAAGGTTTTCCGCCTGTTAGTTTGAAATGGATTGTGCTGTGTTTGGTGGAGAACACATATAAATTTCGGGGGTTTTTTTGTTGTTGTTGTTTTGGGTTTTTTTTTGGTTTTTTTTGTTTTTTTTTTTTTTTTTGGGTTTTTTTTTTTTTTTTTGGGTTTTTTTTTTTTTTTTTGGGTTTTTTTTTTTTTTTTTGGGTTTTTTTTTTTTTTTTTGCAAAATGAAGCAAGTCTAATACTGATTTTTCTCTGTTTTGTATTCTAATACTTTCCTTCTGGAGTACTAACAAAAGAATTTTAAAAATTATTGTCTGTCAGAAACAAACAAAAAACATAAACCAGAAAAGAGAAGAGGAGGTGAGGGAGAGAGGGGGGAGAGAAAGGAGAGGTAAGGAGCTTGGAAGATTCCTTTATAAAATAAAAAAAAAAATCATGTATACACTGATTGTATCAGGAGCATCACGTACAGAGAGCAACAGCTTCAGATGCAAGTCAAAGACTATCAGTGAGATGAGGGGAGGATGAAATGAAAAAGGCATTGACTGTCTGTTACAGGATTAATAAAGGTGGCATGTTTGCTGTATGCATCCCAAGCTACTTTGTTGTTTGTGCTGAGGTGTTTTTCTCTTCAGTACATCCTGTTTCATGCAGTTAACAAATGAACTTCATTGTTGAGGTGTTAGGCATGTAAAAGGAGAGTGACACTTTTGTTATTAATTTTGTGGGGTTTTTTTGTGTTTTTTTTTTTTTTGTGTGTGTTTTAGGGCAAGTGCAATGTTCCTGTAATCAGTTTACTAGGGAAAACTTGCTTTGAATTAACAGTAGGATCAAAAAATAAAGGTTCTACAACACTGTGCCCATTCTAAAAGGTACTGAGGTATGATAACAATGCATGACTACATGGTTTGCATAGGTTTTCCCACTTGAATTACGATTGCAAAATAAATAAGAAAGTATAATTCCACAGTACAGTATGTGTTGTATGTTACTCCAGCCCCTCAATGTCATTATGTTCAGTATGATTACCTCTTAAAAAGTGTCCTGTAGTCTATTTATAATTGACCACTCCTTTCCAGAATCCATTCAGTTTCTGTCCAATATCTTTGGTCTTAAAAATTACCTTCATTATTGCTCTGACCTCTTTGTTTCTATTCACATTCTTAATCACAGTGCTCTTGTATCTTCTCTACATCACCAAGGAAATGCTTTCTCTGTTATGCCATGCCATCTTTTGCTACTTCTAGTTTTTCCCTGGTTCTCCTGTCCCTTTTAAATTCAGTCTCAAAATCACTCTTTCCTGCAGTGATGGCTTAAACTAAGTTTTAACTCATTCATGTTCAGCCTCCTAATTTTCCCATTTTTAACTCCTCCTTTCACTCTTTAGCCTTGTTCCTGTTTTGTTTTTTTTTTTTTTTTCCTTTCTGTGCATATACATGAGGGCTACTGCAATGAATATGCTATTTAATACCTACAGCTTAGAGTCATGCATTATATTTTAGTGAATATGAATACATTTCTATATGATATGGGGGAGGATAATATTGCTTGGCAAAATTTATCCTGTAAGGCACCTGTAATTCTTTTCTGCCCTATAAGCAATATCAGGAAAAAGTATTTGATAAAATATTTGGAGATTGTTTCAACATTCTGGTAATCATTTGAAGAGCAAAAATAGCTAATGTATTTCTAAAAGAATGTACTATGAATAAATAAATAAAACTCAACAGCTGTGCAATTCCAGAAGTAAGAAATTGCTTCTTGCTAGATCTCAACTAGCAAAGGAAAGGGGAAAGGGGAATATGCAAACAACTATTGAGAAAGAAAGGGTAAAGGTAGATAAGAATATGGCTTCAAAGCAGTACATTTATAGTGTATTTTTTAAACTGACAATTTCAGAATTACTGGTGTCTGTTAGGAATTTAGCAGCTACAAAGCTACATATTAGTTGTACATTGTGTCTGTAATTAGAATTTAGAAGCTTGTAATTCACTGTTTCATGCCCGCCTCATTAGTGATTGTATCTGACAAAGTCTGAGCAGTCTCATGTAATCTCCACTGATTTGTGGCTCAGAAATATCCTGAGCTGGAGATGGCATCTTTATATTTAAAAGCCCTCAGTGGATTTTTATCCTGTTCTTCTATCCAGTTGCTGTTCTCTGTAAGCATTTAGGGAGATTTTCTACGTAAGTTTCAGAATTCCAGAAGGACATCTTGGTAGTTCTTATCTTCTGGAAATATTTTAACATTTTCTGTATTAATACCCAATTTATAAACCTGAAGCTCTTCATTCAGAAGAGGAGAAAAACCCCATTGTGAGATGATTGGTTATCATTTTGACTGATTCACAGCTTTTGATTTATTATTCAGAGCATGTAGCTACAAGCAAGGTAGTTACACTACAGAATTACAAAAAAAACCCCAAAATATTAAATCATGTGAACCTCTTCTGTAACAGCCTGTTGGTTAGTTTTTAATTTTAAATTGAAAATATATTCATTGCAGTGGTTTCCATTGAAGGAGGAGAGCCTCTTTAATAGAAACTAAAATACATTTTGGGAGAGTTTAAATACAGTATGGGTAAACCGTGTAAGAGCCATGAATGGGATATTCAGCCTATTCAAGCAAATTTCACTATCTGAGATTTCAGATGACTTTGGAAAACCACATTTTTAATAATTCCTTCCAAGTCTAATAGCACATAATGTTGTTGAATACTCTGAAATCTCCAGGACCTCAACCTCAACTTCACAGAAACTGATTAGTACGTTCACTAATTGGCTCTTGCCCCAGAATCTTCATTTCTCCAAAGAAAAAATTATCCTAGAGATGTATCTTGTTGTAGTTAATTGCTGTGGCTGTTGATGCTTTTGAAGTCATTTTGATATTGCACTATGTGAATATACAAAAAGAGTTTTGAATTTAAATATTCTTATTGGGAAGACTGGAGGGTCTTTTATGCGCTGGGATAACAGATTTTGCTGACAGCAGTAGTCGAAGAGAGAGAATAGGAAAAAAGGAAGGAAGAAGTAACAACAACTGAACAGGATGATAAAAAGAGAAGGCTACTTTTTCTTCCAGAATGATAGAGCCATATATATACATTTTCATAGTTTTTTGAACTATAAAGCTGTAGAATTCACAATGCAGTATATGTGAAAATGAAAAAAAAAAAAAAAAAAAAAAAAAAAAAGCTTGTTTTTTTTTTTTTTTCCCTTTCACTTTTTACTCTTGGCCTGCATTTCTGTGATCTTAATCTTGAAATCTCCATTTGTATTTTAGTAGGATACTTTTTGATGTTTGTTTCTTGATTTATCTGTTGCAAGAGAGAAACAGGGTGCAGTCTATATTTCTGTCTCAATCTCCTGTATGACATGCTAAAGAAATAATTCAGTACATTTTTGGACAATCCATTTACATTTCTCTTGGCTAAGAAATATTTACCTCTTTCCATTCAGATTTTCTGTTGATACATTCAATAGTTTTTTCTCCACATGGAGATTTTGAGAATACAATTTAGTACATAGAACATTTCATGGAATGGTTTAGGTTAGAAGAGATGTTAAAGATCTCTAAAGACCTTTAAAATGTCTTTTCTCAGAGCAGTCTGCTTCAAAGTGGATGTTACTTTAGTCCTTACTACATTTAGAATTTGCATCTTAAAAATTAAAATTAGATAAACATGACCATTATCTATTCAATCTTGAGTATTTTTCATGCTACTGAATTATACTGTGACTACAATTAAAATTTTTAGGTGGTATGATCATCATTAGTGGATAAAATTACCTTTTTGGTTTTTTTGTGCATGTATGTGACAGTAAAAAACACTATGGAAATTTGTCAAATAAGCTGAATCTACTGAGCCAGAGTTACCTTTTGGGAGCACTTCTGGCAAAAGGCCCCAGGCTTCTTGACCTGTGATATACTTTCATCAAGGCCCTGTTACCATTTACTGCTGGAGAGTTCTGTGAAGAGTCATTAGTTAATACTGAAAACTTATCCTGGGGTGAAAATTCCACCTTTCTTTATGCTGAGTGGAGTCTTATTTATGTATTATGTAGAGGCCAAATGATCTCTCAGTCTACTGCGTGACATGATAGCGCCTGAAATATGCTTCCCCTTAAAATGTGCCCTGGTCTTTCATCAGGAAAGGGAAGGTTTGAAGAATGGTAGGTAGACTAGCCCTTTCAACAGGAAGAAATCATGATTTCGTTGTAGGTTTATGATGAAAGTAATTCCATTCAGTCACAGTCAGTTGATTTACACATCCACAGCAGGTCCTATTACTGTCTGGAGCCATGGTTCTTAATTGCTTGAATAGGAAGTGCCTTCCTTAGAGAGGCAAGTACTGGTATCTTGTCATCAGCAATGCTGCAAACAGAAATGCATTTTATAATCAGAAAAACTCAACAAAATTAAAACCCTTAAATAAACAGAGGCTTAAATTTTTCTCTGGGGACTTCATAAAAACAGTATGAGACTGTAAGAGCAGTATGTTTTGATGCACTTTGTGTCAAGCAGCTACTAAGCAAAACCTGATTTGATATTTTTCCAAGTACAGGTGTGTTGAAGAAAGCAAGCTAAGGAGAAAACCTTTTTGTGAAGCACTGACTTACTTGGCTGTATATGCAAAATGAAACAGTTTTTAACTTGTTGGAAAATTTGATCATTATGTGTAGCTGGCAGCCTTGATTCCTGACTCTTATGTCTTAATACTACCTTACCTGTCCTCACAGTTCCTAGTCTTAGTCTCCCCCCCAAGCCAACTGATTCCAGGTTGGTTTTTTTTCAGTCTTTCAGTTGTCTTAAGGCAGCTTCTACGCTCTAGAACTGTTATGAATGGATGTGGGTTTAAATAAGTCCCTGCCTTTTGCCCAGGCCTCTGGCAGCAGGCAGTAGCTTTATTGAGGTGGCCAGCACCCCAGGACCCTCTCTCATTTGCAAGTTCTTTAATAGTGGCTGATTCCAGTCTATTATAGAATGAATTATTTATTTAATAGACATAAAAAACTAACAGACATAAGACTTAAAACAGACTATTACTACACAGGAATAAGACAAAAGGGAATACTAGTATTGCATGAGGGGTTAAAGGTACCATCAATTTTACAGCTAGTGAAGAAATAGTATACCTTAGGATCCAATGTTTCTTACCATCCAATTCCTGATGGAGTACACATCAAAATCTTTCCCTCCATTCCCAGGAAAGTAACCGCGGAATCTGCATCCAGACTCTGGGTAGAAATCCTGCACACTTTCAGTGCATGTGTGTATAAGGCTTCTCTCTCTGTGATAATTGTGTGGGCTTTTATAGACATAGGAACCGTGTCTTTTGGTCAAGAATATTTTTATTTTTTTTTTAATCTCTTCCCACATTTGTTCTCCAGACTAAGATGCTGATTCTTAGCGGGGGGCCTGAGCCCTTTTGGCGCCAGAGATGGCCCCATGCTGGGCCTGTGACCCACCTGGGTTCTCTCTTGCATATGCACCAACCATCTGTGGTAGAGAGGAGGTAGACACGTCCTGCCACAAGAACCCAATGTGCAAACTTTTGCTTTAGTGCCAATAAGTTCTTTATTTGTCTCTTTCAGTCGTTATTTGTACCAGCTGTACCTAGTAGAGTAGTTGAAGAGATTAATTTGCTTTTACCACTTTCCTGTCGATAGTTCCGACATTTTCCTTCCTTTGTAGTGGAGGTACTTTCATCAATACTGCCTGTCTCTGGCTTTTCTCCTCAGCATATACATTGCCTAAGCTCCATTGATTTTTAATGACCTAATCATCTGCTGCATCTCAAAACTGCGGTTGCAAGGACAGGTCAGTTCATCCAGGTGGAAACATATGCAGTAGAAATGGAACCACTAAGGAAATCAAGTACTAAAAATCTAACTTGTCTCAACTGAGCAAGCAAAACCTGCAATTTTTCAGATTTATCATAAGGCCAAACCTGTATCGATTTTCAGACAAATAGCCAAAAAAAGAAAAATCTTTCTTACCCAAGATTCATTTACAAAGACGTTCTTTAAATAATTAATAAAATGGAAGTGCTATCCTCATTTAGAACAAGGAAATTGTTAACTTTATAATAACAAGCAATCTGAACCAATTTATCTTGTAAGTTTTATTACCAGAAAAGACTGAACTATTCTGTCTGGAGTCATCTGTTGAGAAAACATAGTCTTGATTATTGAAAAGACCACATTATCATTTAACATTTTAACAGTCATGATTTTGAAATACAGACACATAAAATAAATTTTGTAATGAGAAAGTTGGAGAAATCGAAAGAGTAAGAATAAGAATAATCTCCATGGTTTCATCGTACATGATAGGAGGCATAGTTAGAGAGTGAATAATGTGAACTGTTTTCTGAGGCTGTAATCCTGCAAAAGGAGTGTTCAAAATGAAAGATACTCTGAACTTAAATTTGCCTTTACTAAAAAATGTTTCTTTAAAATTTTATGTCTCTGGATTTAAAATCTCTAAATGTCTAGAGCCATGTTCTTTATCTTTGACAGTGGGACAGACAGTTTCTGAAGGAAGGAAATATATAATATAAAAAAGAGTGCTGGAATAAACCCTAAATGTTTCCTGCAAAACGACTTTCTAAAGCTGCCCAACTAATTTCTAAAACTCAGAATCAGTCTTTATGTATTCATACAAACATTCTTGGAGAATTTTCATTCACACATCTAAATCCTTCTCCTGTCTTTAGGAACATAATGCAATAGCAGGTGAGGAACACTGTCCCCTCACTTTCTCACCTTGAAGGAGCTACAAGCTCATGGTTTAAATTCTGTGAATTAATGCATACATTTGCCAGGAATACCTCATTTTTTCCAGGCTTCTGAAGGTCAGAGGATTTTTATTTTCACCTACTATACTTTAAATAAAATCTTCAGAGTCTTTGGGGTCTTCAGCCCACACACCCAAGTAGAAGATGGTAAAGTGTACAGAGATTAAAATCCCTATCATTTTATCTAGATGTAATTCATTTAGGTGCAACAGCAAGCAAAGGGGAAAAAAAAAAAAAAGGTAATCTAGAGGACAACATATGGGTCCAGAGCAATTTTTTCTTTCTACATCAGTCCATAAGAACAACCAGGATTATGTTACATGGAAAAGTTGCTGACCATTCTTCAAAACAGTCTGTGAGATGACTGCCTGACTAATTCCTAACTACCATGTAATGCATGTTCATTAAACATCTAAATTTCTCATGTCTTTTTCACTGGTGTTGGTCAGCACTCTCCAAAGTATAGCAAACTTGAGAGTTGGCTGGCTCTGAGAGGGATCTCCCTCAGAGGGAGGTTGCTGACCACATCCTGCTGCATTCCAGGAGACCTCAAGGGGTCTCAGTTTAGGACTACTGCTTATAGAGTCACAAGAGATTTGGCTTTAGTCACAGTAACTTTCCGTCTTGGCCACAATTTGGGTCAGTAACTTTATTTAAAAGTTGGATAACAAAACTGTTGTCCCACTCAGGTGATTATTTCATTAGTTTAGGCAAGAAAAATGAGCATCCAGGACTGTTCATTAAAAAGCAGGAGCTTGTTAGCCAACGTAAGTTCCTGGGAACAGACAGTAATTGTGATGAGCTCAAGGCTGAGACCCATGAGATGACTGTGCAGCCTGAGGAGGAGGAGGTGATGCACCACCACAGTGAGATTTCATTGAACTTTTTATGCAGTAAATTACTCTGTAAGTGTTTTGCTCTAACTGCACCAAATCAAGATTGTGTTGCATACTCATTAAATACTTCATTAAGAATAGGTTTTGAGTCAAGAATGAAACTGTATACATATTTAGGCAGCTTTTTTTCCTAAGCATAGCCTTCCTAGCATTTCATGGCTATAACAATTTGACTTCAGCCGGTCCTTATTGTTTTTCATTCTCTTAAAAAATATGATTAGAAACAACCATCACAGCTTATCTCAGATATCTGTATTAATAACTCTGTATATCTGTGCTATCCATTTGGTCTATGCAACACCTTAAAATTCGATTTTTTTCCTCACTGTTTTAGGAATTTCGAAGAGATTTCATATAAACTCATAAATAAGAACACTCATAGGTTGTCCTGTTTGGATCAGAGATTTCCATTGTTGTTTGTCTTATGTGGGTTATTTCATTGCGGATTATTCTTCATGTTGTAGGATCTACATACTTAAATTTGGGGTTTATTAGGGGATGAATAATCTTTATAAAAATCTTTGAAGCACTACTTTGGATTTTAATACAAAGAGTGTGCCATAAGCATTAGGTCAGTAGTTTTCCACTTCTAAGTGTTTTGTATTCCATTTACAGCTAATTCCACTGATTTCGATAGCTGTTTTTCATGAAATATGCAGGATGAGCAAGGGTGGATTGTTATCTTTCAGAGAGAAAACAGCACTGACAGAAGTAATAGACGTGAAGTGTAACAGTGTTTATACATGGTTTTTGTCAAGTCAAAAACCACTGTTGCCTCTAAGGAGTGTTTTTTATGCTTGTATATATTCTACAGTGTTACAATTTTAAAATTCTATTCTTACGTATTTTTCTTCTAGTCTTTTTCTGTTTTCCTTATGTCAGAAAAAAAAGCGTGCTTTTTTTGGTTTTTTTGAGAACACAGTTTGGAATGCCTGTCAAGAAACTCTTTTGATTTCTATTTTTATTAGAGTCTTTTGGGTTTTGTATACTTCTTTGAGAGATTACAACAGAACTGAAATTAGTCTAGGCACCATTTTGTCATAGAAGGTCATGAGTCAAGATTTTTCCATGCCCTTCCATATAATATTTATGTTAGCATGAGAGAAAGCGGAGAAAATGCTGATCGTTAGGAAAAATTATACTTAGTAGTTGTTCCTCAGACAAAGTGTTGTTGGGGGTCGTTAGTTAAACACCTGTCATCCATGAGACAGTATTCTGTGTCTGATCTAGAGAAAGAAGGATTTTCAGATGAAGAATTTTCAAACAAATACAGACAACATAGATCATCACAGATCTCTACAAACATGATATCCCTAGCCTCACTCAACTGTTAAAGTTTTTTTTTTTTTTTTTTTAATACTGTAACAGATATGGCTATATCCCATGCAGTATTGCTATGGAAAGAAAAAAAAAATTGTGACCTGTGAAAAGCAATGATCAAGTTATCCATTTCCACAGTGGAAAAAACTTTATCTTGCTGCAGAAATGTGATGTGGTTGGGTGCAATTTCTTACTGCATTGTATACTATTTGAAATCTAGAATTACACACAGTTCAAAAATTAATTTGTGCAGAAGGGATATGTGCCGACCATTTTCTGTGCTTTGTTATTTATATTTCTGTAAGATAGTACTTCCTTTTAACAAAAAAAAAAAAAAAACAAAAAAAACCAAAAAAACCCCAAACACCTAAAAACCAAACAAAACTATAAACTTCATCAGATTTCCAAGCCTGCTTTTTCTGATGAGGATTCAGTTGTGTTTCTCATGCAAGTGGTGATAGAGTCATGACTATTACCTAGCTTAACACATATTTAGGGATCTGCATAAATTGCACGTAATTATTAGATCTATACAATTCAGAATGAAGCTGTTGTTGTGAAGATTGAAAATTTCATTTTTAGTGATTACATTGCATGCATTACACTTCCTGAAGTCAGCTCAGTTGGTTGAGCTCTAATCCCATATGGGCCATCCACGTAAAAGTTGGCCTTGATGATCCTCTGGGTCCTTTCCAACTCAGAGCCTTCTGTGTTCCTGCTTGTGGCTTTAGTGATAAACTTTAACTTTCAGTTCTAAACTGTAATTAAAGGCTTTATTAGCTCCTATGAGTGTTTTATTGGAACAAGTATGTCAGTAGAAAAAAAATTTGCCAGCTATAAAAACATTAAGTGCCTTGGTATAATTTTGTTTTATGAAATCATAAGCATATTTTTATGTATACTTTGTTTTTAAAGTAAATTCCTAACAAAGCAGCTAAACTTCTTCAGAACTTTTTGAAAAACTTACAGGATGGTATCTTCTGTAATAAATGCACTACTTGCTTCTCTTATGTCCTTGCTTTCTACTGTTATACTAATCAATAAATCAAAAAAATTGTTGATTTCTCTTGACTTTAAGTAGTAGACCAGAAATGGGATTCCTGTTCTCATAAGAAACACTCAGCTTCTAAAAAATAATTACAAGGTTGGCCTTTGCAGAAAAGAGAAATCAACGGTAATGCACTTTTGCTTGGTTTTAAAAAGTTATCATCTTGCATGAGTTTTTAATCTTTTTCAACTTCCTAGAATGGTTTTTGCAAAATGTCTGTCTCTGGGTTGCTCAAGCCTAGCATTTGCATGTAGTGTAAAGGTTTGTTGGTTTGGGTTTTTTAAATGTCGGGTTTTCCGTGTATTCTCTGCAAAGTCAGCGAGTAACTTGCTACCTTTTTGAGTATATCATTTTATAAGCTGTTGTGGTAAATAAATAACTCTCATTATTCTCATTATTCAGAACACTTGATAGGGATTTTGAGTACCAGTGTAAAATAACTAATTGAATATGAGATTTTTTCAACTGATCTTGGTCAGTTAACTGATTTTGTAGTACAAAGTACTTCTATGTATTAGCCATCTGATTTTTTTTTTTTTTTTAGATACAGTGGTGTTCCTTCTATTCCTTTATAGAACTGTCTGAGCAGATGCCATTTTCATTGCTCTTAAAATTTTGGTTTTGATCAGTTTTTAGAAAGTGTTGAAGAAAAGACATTTAGCACCATGCGGATGGGGGCTGGAATGGATCTTGAAAACTACCAAACTGCTTTAGAGGAAGTGCTCACATGGCTTCTCACTGCTGAAGATGCATTACAGGCACAAGGAGATATATCTAATGACGTAGAAGTTGTTAAAGAACAGTTTCACACCCATGAGGTATATGTTTATAGTTACCTTTCGAAAGATACTTATTTTATTCCATTCTCTTTATTTTTTTTTGTTGTTGTTGGGGGTTTTTTTTTGGTTTTTTTTTTTTAAATTTTGATTTGGAGAATGTAAACATTGTACTGGAGACTCTGCTCTAGAGTCATAGAATTGTTTGGGTTGGAAAAGACCCTTAAGATTCTCAAGTCTAACGACTAACCTAACACTGCCAAGTCCACCACTAAACCATGTTCCTAAGTGCTGCATCTACACATCCAAGGACAGTGACTCAACCACTTCCCTGGGATGCCCATTCCAATGTTTGACAACATGCAGTGGCCATGTTTTTTTCCTAAAATCCAATCTAAACCTCCCCTGGTGCAACTGGAGGCCATTTCTTCTCATCCTATTATTTGTTACTATACCCACCTCATTGCAGCGTTCTTTCAGGTAGTTGTAGAGATCAATAAGGTCACCCCTCAGCCTCTTCTTTTCCAATTAAGTAACTTTTTGCTCTTTGAAGAAAGTGAAAGTGTTTATTTTTGATTTATTTCTGGTTTATGTTACAAGGTTTTCGGAGGGGTTGAAAAAATTAAAAGCAAGGTTAAAAATAGTGTTTGCAAAATGGTGCAATTCTATTCTTTCCTTTCAAAGAATGCAACTTAAAACTAGGTGGTTTTTTTTTCTTTTTTTTGTTGTCAGGGTTTTATGATGGAGTTAACGGCTCACCAAGGACGTGTTGGTAATGTTTTGCAAGTTGGAAGTCAGCTTCTATCAACTGGAAAACTTTCAGATGAGGAAGAGAATGAAATCCAAGAACAAATGAATCTACTTAATTCTCGATGGGAGAGTCTCAGGGTAGCGAGTATGGAAAAACAAAGCAAGTAAGTAATATGTCAGGTGAAATAATATATATTGATTTTGACTGAAACAATCCTGAACTTGACTAATGGTTGGGATTTTCTTTCACTTCACTGTGAACAAGACTCAATCTTGTATCTGTTTTAACCTGAAATTTGATGTGATTTTGAACCTTGCATGTTGTTTGGAGCCTGAAAGTCACATAAAGCAGCAGCTGTCAGCAACTTGGACACAGATAACATTTTAACCAAAATTTACTTAACCTAACTCACCTTTTTCCAGTTGTTTCAACAAATATTGTATCACACGATATTGAACTACAAAGGAGAGAATCTTTGCAAAGATAAAAAAGGAAAAGGGAAACAAATCTTTTAAGGCCTGCAAAACTCAATCCCATAAAAAGAATAAATGAGAGCTTAGCTTTCCTGGAAATATTGCCATGGATTTATCTGTGTACAAATAGCACTATTTAAAAAAGGGCAAGTCCTACACCTTAAAGTAAAAGTAGAAAAATAATCTATTAAATAGTCACATTAATCTTCAGAGGATTTTTAATATTATTATGTCTGATTTTGAAATTTTGATTTACATAGTACCATCTGGGATAAGAAATTCCATAAATGTAAGAGCTTGTGATTGTACCGCAGGGGAGTAATTTGGTTTACAGGATACAGAGATACAGTATATATTTTCTTACTTTCTTCATAAATATATATTGAACATATTCAGCTATTCATCTTGCTCCTCTTTGAGCTTTTTCCAGTTCTACCTTACTTTTTGGAGTTGAGGGGTTTCCCCATTGCATTAAAAAGCAAACCATGATTTTCAACAATTGCATGACATAACTCTCTTTCTTGCAATATGTTCTTAGTAATTCCAAACACTTGTTTTCTTTTCAGCTTGCTACTGAGTATTGGGATTGTTTCCTTTAATCTGTCTTCCATTGACTGTGAAATTGTTGATGGGTTTCAGATGTTTCAACCTAACTTACTCCAGTTGTAATATTTTCTTGGAGAGAAAAAATCTATGCTGCTTTGGTGTGGGGAGTTTTTATTTGCCATATTTATTTTCATTTAATTCAATACATGCAAGTAGCTACGTCTTCAAGTGGTGCTTTATCTACTTAAAATGTCCTTTAACACAAGTTGTTAAACCCATCTCCCAGATGCAGCTGTAGGTCATTGCATGGGGAATTGAATGGTCTAGTATCTTCTGAAGCAGGGCATATTTGGGTAATATGAATTCAGTAGAAGACATAAAATGATAGGGGCTTCACAGAGAATGTTGTGCTACTATTTAATTTCCTATACAAAAATCTGTGATAAATTCAATGAGATTTGGGATAGGGCAAGAGAAAATTTCTCAGGAGTGATATACTTAGATATAGTTAATTCTGGCCTTTTGATCAAATCCCTGTGTTTCAAGAAACCAGCCAGAGAAATATAAAAAGCTTTCATATCACAATATAATATATTTCTGGGTTATTATACATAATTTAAACTCTCAGGATCCATCTTCTACTTCAGCTTAAAGCAGAGTCTTGTGAGCACATTTCTATAATCTTGTCCCTAAGACAACAGTGACATGTTTAGCCAAACAGAGATGGTTTTTGTGAAGATGAGAACAGCAAGGCTATCTGACCTCTGTAATGGTAATAAGTAGTGTAAAAAAAGGTACCACACTTTACAGCACAGGGAAAAAAAAAAAAAAAACAACCAATAAACAAGGACAGGAAGCAGATGCACTGATAAAGATGCTATAAAAGTGAAAGGGTCTTAGAAAAAGTGATTTAGGAGATCAGAATGTCAGAGGAAGTTCGGAACACAACAATGCCTTTGTGTAAAAGCAGCCCAGATAGGATTTCTCATGTATTCATTATGTATTGAAAGTATTTGACTCTTCTAATAAGAAGTGCACTAGCATGATGAAGGAAAACAGTGTATTTTTTTAATTTCTTCCTCCGGGCCATTCTCAAACAGGATTCTCTGTAGTAAATCATCTCCATGATAAATGCACACCTGTAAAGAAAAACATTGCAATTAACCACTTTAGAGAGGATTCTACAGCTTTTAAAACACATTCAAGTCAATGTTGTTGTTTGGTTTTTTTTTAATTTGAAAGTTACGAGAGCCGTATTATAAACAAAGATCTGGATGATCTCCTGAGGTATATAAATAAGAAACCCTCATAGAAGATGTTTATAAAAGTATTTTGAAAACCAGGAAGTACCTGGTGAATGGTAAGAAAGAAGCAGCATTCTTTTGCTTAGGAATAAACTGTGATTATTTTCTGTGATTATTTATTTTCTAAGTTTATGGTTCTTACTTCAGAATAATATCAATATTATGTATAATAAGTATTTCATCATATTTCCATTTTCTTAAATTCAGTTTACTTTGACAGATTTTCTGCACAGTTTATTTAATTTATTACTAAGAGGATATCTCCAGGATGAAGCGTTATACTTCATATTTATAATAGCTTAGTTTAGAATATCAAGTAAGACAATAAAATACACACTTAAAAGTGAAGGACTGTGATCTGAGATCCCTAATCCCTTGTGAACCATGGGCTTTATTAAAACAGGGTGTCATCTTTCTGTCCTCTTAATTAACGGAGTGATTAGGACGGAAACAACACTTTATGAGTTCTCTGGTGGTTTTAATCGATCTTTAATATATGATTTCCAATTAAAAAAAAAAAAGAAAAAAATAAATCTGAAATCATAGTACATCAGGAAAATCCATTACATTCTCTTCTGAGGAAAAACAAAAACCTTTCACAGAGCTCCAAGTGTATGACCTGATACCATCTCAGTGCCATTTGTGACCACTGAGGTACCATTCAAGAAACAGTTGTGACTAAAAACTTATTTCAAATCAAACTTTTGAAAATTTTAAATTTGTTTGCAAGACTTTATTTCCATAAAGTTGATTCACCTCAGTATCCGTCTGCAGCCTCTCCCCTTTTCTGTATCCACTGCTCTACATTTGAAGATCTGCTCCATGCCTGTGTACTCCTGAGGATTCCTTTGACCACTGCTTGCACTTGGTTTCACAGATTGCCTTTCACATTTTCTCACCTTTACCATTCCTGCTTCAAGAGACTGTGGTTTGGCTTCTCTTCCTATGATCACTACTAAAACTTGATTATTTCTGTTTCAGAAGTCCTCGGACAACTTTTTTTTTCTTCTATCCAGATGCAAGTGATAATCCTGGGATAAATTATTATTTTTGTTGACAACACTAAGGGAAAAAAAATTACAAACTTTTTTCTTTTTTTTAACAGCTAAGATTTTATTATTGAAATACCCAAGTCATAGGAGTTTTTTAGTAATTCCATTTGTGCTTCTACCTGAAAGTATCTTGACATTCTTGTTACTTTTGGGATATTTGAAGTCTGTGTTTGTTGTTAAACTTCTCTTTGATTAAAAGAAAAAAGGATCCTTATTTAAAAAAGGTTTATGAATGCAAAATTTATTATTTGCATAAACATCATAAAGTTTATTTTGAGAAGGTCTTTTATGTGATGTCCCATTCTTCTTAAAGCAAAGGCCATTTCAGGGAGAGAAGACAATATCAGAATGGTGGAGGTTCAGTTTTCTTTAGTGGTGAAGTACCTCAAGGCAATTAGTCCTCAGCCTGCCTCATTCAAGGGTCCTTCCTTCCCAAAGCAGGACTTTGTATTTTTCATGGTTACATGTTCTAAGGTTCCTCTTGGCCTGTCTTCTGTCTAAGAAAGAAGTGTGAGTTAGCCAGGATAAATACAAAGTACTAAGTATCACTGGAAACTTAATGATTCCTTTGCACAATATGAGTTAATGCTATGTATACAGTACTTATATTTAACTATTATAAATAGCAAATAGTAATTAGATAAATATTTCATCAGAGACTAGACATTTGAATAATTTTGAGAAGATTCAAAACTGGAAGCAATTTTTTTTCCTAAAAACGCTAGGAAATAAACTACAGCCAATAATACAAGTGCTGAGGTTTCAGACATGTATCTCAAAATATGAACAGGTTACAAGTGAGATACAGGTTTCATATATTACAGCTACATGATGATCAAATTTATTAAATCATGGTCATTCAGAAGAATTTAAGCATGTACCAAGAATTACCTACATGTACAATGTAGTCTTCTGTGGTGATTAGATTGAAAATTTTTAGGTATGTCTGGGAAAATACAGAATGATGGTTACTTTGGACATATTTAGGCATGGATTTTCAAATTTATATATTTCTGGGTTTGTTCAAACTGTCATGGGAAAATCCACAATTGTTTGGAAAAGCTCATAAGTACTTGCCTTACTTGAGCATTGTGAAATTGTGACAGAAAGTTCATGTTTGGGTTTGTGCAAACATTTCTTAAGTTGCCTAACGGGTCATGGACGAGACCAGTGCACTTCTCTGGAGTGTTGTACTCACACTGCACTTCTGCCAGTCTGTACTTCTTCAGTTCTGTGGGAGAAAATGTATTTACATGTTGTTTAAAATAACCTCGTGGGGAAAAATGTCAGTCTGAAGTTGAGTAATTCTAGGTGCTGTTGGTCACAGAGCTGAAAATCACAATAGCTGTCTAATTTGGGCTACATTTTCAAGAAACTAACTGAGAAGTGAATTGAAGTACCACTGTGCCATCTTTCTTACGTTGTAGTTTTCTCAAGTCTGAAAGTTCAACTAGAGTTCTGAAAGTAGTTAACTGACTTTTTGCTGTAAGAGTTGTGCTTGAGAACTAAGTAGCACATTATGGTGTACAATGGTTTCAACAAGCTCAGTGTGGATTGAGGAACAATGACTTTGGTCTGTCAAATCTAAATGAAAAGTTATATGCTATGTGAAAGATGGATAATACAAAGATGTTGTTTTAACTTCATTGCTCAGACATAGTTAACACATTATTTTAAGAATGCTGTTGATAAGAAGATTTTGTTTAGGAAAGTCTAGAGAATTTCTAAAGAAGGAAGCAGAAGTAGAAATTTGTAATGAATTTCTGGCCAGATTATTTTGGATCTATCTATATAATTTGATTAGGAAAACCTAAGTATTTCCCGGTTAATTTTTCACAATATTCTCTATTGAATAAATGAAAATATAATGATTTCTTCTGTTTAATATCCTAAATTAGAGGAAGCCTGGTAAGGTCAGCTGCCTGTTTGAGCAGCTTTCAAAATACTTGTAGTGGATAACACAAGCTTTAAAAAAACTGGATAGCAGAAATTTTGAACTCCAGCTCTAATAGAAAAGCAACTAGAGGACAAAGCTTTAACAACAGACAGAATATTGTATGATGTAGTCAGTTGCTAAAGAAAAAGCTTCAAAACAGTTTGTCTAAATCAAAACTATTTCAAAAAAATTTCAGTTACCTTCTCCATAGAATCATAGAATTTGCTACGTTGGAAGGGACCCATTGGGATCATCGAGTCCAACTCCTGGCCCTGCAGAGGACACCCCAACAGTCTCACCGTGTGCCTGAGAGTTGTCCAAACACTCCTTGAGCTCTGTCCTTGGTGCTGTAACCATTGCTCTGGGGAACCTGTTTCCCTTTGAAAAATACGTATTTCTATTTTGCCTTCAAATGTAACCTTCCGAAAACTGGCTAGTGTATGGGGCAGATGTTTCTGCCTGTTGTTTTCTTCACAATTCTAAGTATTTTTTCTTTATTTTACAGTTTACATAAAATCCTGATGGATCTGCAGAATCAGCAGCTAGCCCAGCTAGCTGATTGGCTGACAAAAACGGAGGAAAGGACGAAGAAAATTGATTTGGAGCCCTTAGGTCCAGATCTAGAGGACCTAAAACGTCAAATAGAAGAACATAAGGTATGCTGTGGTGTGCTTCCAAAGGCATAAAAACCAAATTGGGTGTTTGACATTTAAAGCTCTACTCCTGCCATTAGAGCATAGCAAAGTAATATGAAATCTTGGTTTAATATTTATTGTTCTGTACAGTTAACAAGCTTTCTTAGACTTATTTTATCACAACTGTGAGGTTTATTCTGGTATAAAAAAGAATTGCTTTCTTTTTATATATAAGCAATATACTAGAATATGCGAGGCAACTGTAACATCTTTTCATTACATTACAATAACTATATATCAGGATTTTTTAATACCTATGTATTCTTCTTTTTGCATCTTACTTTTTTCCCTTACATGTTGTAGCAGCAATGATGCAGCAATATGCAAAGACCAGATAATTTTGTTAGGACTCCAGAGATTCTGAATATATATTTGCACTGAATATATATTATGCACTCTAAAATATACTACTTTCTAACTGTAGAAAATACTTTGTGGTAATGTATTTAAATTAAAAAAAAAAAAAAAAACAAAAAAACCCTAATGAATAGAATGTAAGATGGAATTTAGCCTATTTTTTTCCACATTACATGAGGGTAATTTTTTAATTGGAAGAATTAAGAACTAAAAAGAGAGAATATTGCTTGTATAATAGATTCATTCCATTTACTGGATTAGATTGCCGTGCTTCATATTAATTTAGATTTAAAAATAAATTTATATATATGTCTGTAGCACATGGTGATGAAGATAAGGAAACACAGAAAAGTATAGAAAACAGAGATGATTTGTGAGGTGGTGGAGATTTAATGTGATGACCTGTTAATATTTCCACATCAGTGGCTCAAAGCAGTTCTGTTCCGTGGTATCCGGAGAGATTCTGACACCTGATGCTTCATTGGTCTGTGTCAGTGTTAATCCAGGTTTTAGAGGGCAGATCATCCTGAAAAACAATTCGAACTGAAATCAGCTTTTACAGTTCTTTTAAAAAGAGATCAGAAGCTGCAAAAGACTTCATGATCCACTTGTGTGTTAAAGGTGATTTCTTTGCATTCTGATTAAGGAGTGCTACTGAAGAAGAATACAAATTCTACAGCTCCTGCTGCTGTTTGTGCTGTCTGTGCTTGCCCTGTGAGGAGACAATGCATTTCAGTATGTGGGTTTGCTAGCTAAGGACATTTTCTGTCATTGAATTTTCTTTTTAACAAAGACAGCAGGTAATTATGAAATGGTAATTAGAGAAAGAAACATGAAAGATTTTGAATACATCAGTACTGAGACTTGAATAACTTTACTCCTGTTTCTCTACATTTTATGCTTGAATACTAACATAAAACATAATCCTTTTCTTTGTGCAATCTCTTTATGCTGCTTCTTTCTAATACTGAGAAAAATGGATATTTACCTTGTATTTGAAGATTGAGTGAAGACATGCAAAAATTTCTCTTCCACATACTAGTTCTTCATTCTTGGTGTGTTGAGTTAGTGAATATTATTTATTTATGTGTATTACTTTTCAAATCTATTTCATGTGCAAGAGGCAATTTAGCTAGAAAGGATGGAAATAAAATGTTTCGAGTTTAATTTTAACTACACCTATATTCATTTATCATTTACCTTATTCGTAAGTCAAAGAACAGGGTTTTCCACTTTTTCAATTATTGAGAGAAAGTTTCATATAATTTTATTTTATATTATATACAGCAAAGCTACCTCGTATAGCAAGGGTTAAAACAATGGAATTTTAGTAGGACAGTTATTGCTTCATTATTAAACAGCAAACAAAAAAGCAAAACCCTACACACTTCATATTTTCATTTAGTCTCACATGACTCTGGTTGTATCAGGAGACAATATTTTGTAAATTCATATGAGGAACCAAATGTTAGTTGTAAAAGGCAATCATCATTTCAAATGAGACAGATTTCAGCAAACATGATAGGCTTGGGTTGTTGTCATCCTGTCTCTGTCTCTTTACCTTTATGATTTTGCCTTCCTCTCTGTACCTGTTCATTAGTAGGTACTTTTCACTCTATTTATTTCATGTCATGTACCCCCCTTTGACTTATAATTTCCATAAATCTGATTTAATTATTCTATGTATTTTAAATGATGTTGCAAAAATACTGGCCTTGAGTTCTTGTGACTGACGCTTCAGTTTCTCTGCTAGGTCATACAAAAAAACAAAAATACAAAAACAACAACAACAACAAACAACAAACAAACAAACAAAGAAACCAAACAAAAAAAAAAAACCCACAAACAAAAAAACCCCACTGATGTGTATTGGGAATGGCACCCAACACTCAGACCAGAGAAAGAACACAACATTCTTTCCAGCATGCTGCTTAGTTCTGAAATATATGAGGTTAATATCTGGATAGTACTGAAAATTTTCTGAGTGGACTGAAGTAGTGGTGAACTCTAGAAAATTTTATGTCATTAGGAAGATACAGAGTGCTCATAAGAAATCTGGCATACTCCATGTATTTTGGAATAATAGCTAAACATTTCAGTAAAGTACTGGTTTTTGCTGTAGTGTTTTAAGTGTTTTGGCTCCTGTTACAATTATCCCTTCCATATAAATTTGTAAAGGAAGAAAGTTACTTTTCAGTAAAAGTCTAAGGACTATTGAGCTGTCCAAGCAGAATATCATATTGGAAATGCTATAATTAATTTAAAAATTGTGCTTTTAATTTTACTGGTTTTCTTATTCCAAATGATATCATGCATAGTTAGTAGATTTTTCATTAACTTTCTAAAAACATCTAAGCCTTTTTAGTGCTAGGTTTTTTAGTACTTCAAATTAATATAAAAGGTAAAAGGAGACACTTCTTCAGTGTCCAAATATCAGGATGAATTTGTCTTTGGGTACTTGGATGACTTTGGTAGGCATTTTTATTCACTTTGAACTAGATTATGTTGGAGTTGTGTGAGTTGTTATCTGATAGATAGGAGTTAAAGGAATTGTGGAGTTTTATGAGTTTCTGTTGTTGCTATCTTTATTCATCAATAGCTATATCCATCTCACATTTTAAGTCCCTGAAAATTTGCTATTCCTCTAATAAGCTCAAGACAACTTGTTAGAAATTTCCATTTAAATGATTTGAACAGAGTGTGCTCTTGCTTTGAAACTGTCCATCAAAAATCCATGTTCCAACAAGATCCTGTAAACAAACAATTTTCACCAGTGAATTTCGTGGTAAAAATAGACAGTTGGGTTATAAGGAACAGTCTTTTACCTCAGAGTAAATTAAGTCTGCCTGAGGATTAGATAATGACTTCACTTTCTGGTTCATCTGTTCCAAGACTTCTCAAGTCTTTCACAATGTGTGTGAGACTCCCACTTCCAAAGTGCCATCCACTCCTGCACTTGCAGAGCGTTGCTACCTCTGTTTTTGTTCTGGGATGCCATTTCTCAGATTCCAGCTAATAAGGAAATAAAAGTCACCTTGTCTATGGCTGTAGACTTACAGAGCAATGAATTTGTTTTGTATGGCTTAAAGAGGGGGTTAAACGTGGGGAAGTGAGCTGTATTATACCCTCTGATCCATGAGTGCTCTGCCTCCTCTTCCCTATCAAGTGCTGGGTCATAAAATGTTGAGAAGTCTAAATTCCAGGGGTGGCTCTAGCATTTTAGTGTACTTCACAGTCCTTGAGAATTGTTTTATAGTCTAGCTTTCTGAAGCAAATGGTACTCAAAGGCGTGAAAGTCAGAAAAAGAAAGATTCTTATATTGTCTCAATATGCCCATGAAAGAAATCAACTCTGAAACGTGTGGTAAGATATTTATGCCCTAAAAACAGTGTAGTCTGTGAATTCCTTTCCTATTGCTTAGAACCACATTATGTTTTGGGTTTTAAATTTTCAAATAAAAGTGAGATGTCTTACAAAAAAGAGATTCAGAATGCATGACATCTTCAGCAAGGACTTCTTCATACCTGAGTGAATCACTCTACTTGAAAAACCAGCAGAAAACCATGATATGGTGAAATTCAACATAGTTGGTAATACAATCAAGGTTTCTCTTGTGACAAGGCCATGTTATTTTTCTGACTGTAACTATCCCAGTATATGTATTAATCCCTAGAACACACTCAGCTGAAATATTGAGGACATGATCCAGGCATTTGGTTTCCCCCATTCTTTTGTTGGCTTGAAGCAAGCTAGACACCTAAAAAGTGTGTCAGGCGAGATGAAGTCCTGGATACCTTGTTCGTTTTTTTTCTCAGAGGAGTGGTATTAGGTCTTCTCTGTGGTTTTAATTTTCAGTACCAACATCATTTTAGCTCCTTCCATTTTTGTTGTTTGTCCTCTTGCTGTGCCTCAGCAAAAGAAGGAGAAAACAGGAAGAAAGAAGGAGAAAAGGCTGCTCAGTTCCCTGGTGCCAGAGCTGGGCTGGTTTTGATTTTATCAAACTATAGGGAAGGAGGGATTCCATCTCTTATGGCAACTGAGAAGAAAAAAAAAAAAAGAACACAAGAAAGTTTTTCCTCAGACATGCAGAAATCATGAAATGCCTTTGTTTCTTGCTTAGTTTCCTGGTTTCTGCAGTGAGTGAAACTAGGGTGCTAAATAAGTCTCCTGAAGGTGGGTCACCTCCTGAGCAGTTTCCTCCTACGTAAGTAATATTGTAGGGGTGCCAAGCTGAAGTTAGTATGTGGTTGTTTAATGAAAACCATGTGATTTTTAATATTCTTACACTTTTGAAAAAAATTAAATATTTTAATATATTAGTATTAAGTACAAAATTGAATTCAGTGGCTATTTAAAATCTGCAGCCTATTGGTATGTATACATATTATGTGAATATGCATAGATCAGCTACATAAACTCACTAAATCATTTCTCACGCCAAATTTTCAGTGTGGAAGATTGTAATAATGGTTAGAACTTGTGAGTAACTCTGAGCTCTGAAATTCTCATAGTTGGTCAGTTATGCAAGTTAATCAGTCAATGGTACACTTTTTTGTTTTCGTTTGGTTTTTTTTGGTTGGTTGTTTTTTTTACTTTGGAACTCATTCTCTAACACATATGCTTTAATTATAGGCATTTCAAGAAGATCTGGAGCAGGAACAAGTCAAGGTGAATTCCCTAACCCATATGGTAGTGGTGGTGGATGAAAGCAGTGGAGACAAAGCTACTGCTGCACTGGAAGAGCAGCTTCAGGTAATGACTGAATGGCAATGATGGTCTCAAAAATTTGAAACAGGAAATTTTTAAAATAAGCAAAACCAGATAGTGAATGCGTACAGGATCATAATTTGTAGACAAATAATGGTTATCAAGAAATATTAAGATTATGCTGTATTTTTCTAGAGCACTTTTGGGAGCAAAGTCATAGTTTATTTCCTATTATTTTTTCATGGCCATGTTTCTTAGGAAACAAAGGGAATTATCACTCAATTGTATTTTCTAAATACAGTTACTTGAGTATCTTTAAAAGAATGACACATTGGAGATACATTTGTGATAGAGGTAGCAGCCAAGATATTCTAAAAGTTTGTCAAATATTAACTTGCTCATAATAAAAGGTCACTATTTCACTTGCATCTTTAAAAAGTTGCTATTGCTGTATTATTTATATTCCAATGCTCTTACTGTAACTTCTGAATTAAATAGGATATATGAAAGTGGATAATTAATGTTGAGATTCATTGAAGGAGGGTTCTCTTGTTGGTGGTCAGATATCCAGGGACACAGCTCAAGAGGAATTGTAGTATTACAACCAAGATTCCTTCTATTTTTCTCTTTCATAAAGGAGAAAGTGATTTTCTTTCATTTTGCCTCATTACCCAAGAAAATAAAAGTTTGTGGGTTTTAAGTCATTAAAACCCAAGGTTTGTCTAGAGAAGCTATCAATACATTCAGCCAGAAGGTATAGCTGTAGCACAGGCAGATACCTGTGTGCTCTCTTGAATGTAGCTAATTTGGGTACCAGTATCAGTGAATCAGTAATTGGTCTGGAATTTAGAGTAGGTTTGGCTAAGATTCTGAGCCCTGCTGCTTCAAATATAAGTGTCAGTTTTCTCTACTGCAGCCACTTAGTCACTCCAGGAGCACAACCTAGCCAAGATAACAATACAGCCTCTACTGATCCATAACTATTAATTCCTTTTGACTTCATCTTAAGTGTCAGAACTGTGGTGTACCTGCTCAAAATAGCCTTAACCTTCCAGAATTTCTTGCCAGCCAGCTCCTTGGAACTGTTCAGTGGAATAAAGCAGATCCCTAGCAAGAACCTGGCTCCAGAAGCTAAACTAAACTTGTGACATATCTTGAATGGAAGAAGAGAGAAAATAATTAACAGTATTTGATATTTACGGCATTTAATGAATTAGAAGATGTAGAAGTGAGAATTTTTAATAGTGTGAAAAACAAATGAAAGTTTGGTAGATTATTAGACATCTGATCTGATTTCACGGCTTCAGAAAGAATTAAGGAAACATCAGGTGGCACAGCTTCATCTCTTATTATTACAATGGTTGGAAAGGTACCATTAGTATCTTGTGCAACATCTGTGGCTGACCCATATTGGAGTAAAACCTGAAACAGAACTCAGACATTACTGCAATACCTTAAAGAAATATAATGAATAATGAATGTAGATGAAACACCGTGGAAATGCACCATTTGTAGCTGGTACTAGTGGAGAAAGCACCTGTTACTTGGATAAAGTGTGCCCAGTTACTACTGTCTTGGGAAAAGTATATTCCTTGCAAGATGCTAGCAAAAGACAGTTCGTGAGTACCCTCACCCTACAGCACAGGCCTCCTCTGAGCAGAGCATGGGGTGATGTGGAACAGTCCATTTGCTCTCCTGTTAGATCTTTTATTCACAATCTCTTACAGAAGAATCTGAAAGCAAAGTTAATAATCTCATTGCTCTGGAAGTCAAAGAATATGGAGCAATATTACAGATATTAATAAAACCCAGATACAAATATAAAGCTATAGAGTTTAGTGTTAGGGAGGTTTGGAGACTTGCATACTTTAAAGCCCAGGAGAATTGAGTTACCATAGTTCACCTGCTCTCCTAATCAAATGTTACACCTCTTTTTCTGTGTACAGAAACTGTTTGGAAAGGTTTTTTTCGTATCACTTGCAGTCTGAATATGAGCACAGGAAATAAAATGTGTTGGCAGGAACAACCATTAGAGCATTTGACAAAAAGCACAATGGAGAAGAGTTCCAAGCTTGATTATGGGTCTGTCAGTCTGACTTCTACACCTAGAACAAAACAAGAGCATGAACTGTCAGACAAAAGAGCTTAATAAGACTGGCTCACTGAAATGTTGCTCAGGATCAGATTAGGAAAAAAATTAACAGTTATTTCCATGTGATAGTCAAAGATGCATTTTACAAGCAGGTGCAATTCAGTTATGCTTTTCTTTTTGAGGTGGTGATTCCTGAAATATTTTCATACATATAAATATTTATGTGTGTACTGTATTTTTTTTTTTTCAAATATCTGTATAAGACAATTTTTTAAAGCCCAAAATGAACTTTTTGACATTTTAAGTCTCAGGAAGGTTGACAAAAACCTATGCTGATTTTAAATGAACTGTATTATAGAATTAAGTTTTTTTGCCTATGCAAAAACGTATCTATTTAAGAAGTCAATTAATGGCATAGAAGCCAAGTGTCCCCTGAAACAAATTATCCATTGAGAATTTAACCTTATAAATAAAACTAAACAAAATTGCAGGGCTTTTCTTAGAAACAGCTGTCCCCCTAAAGTACTTTGAGAGACTACAGTGAGACTGGGTGAGTGTGAATATTAAAACTACTTATACATTACTTTGCTTACTTAATGTGTCAGTGTGTGACATGTTGAGAGGCTCTGTTTATGCTGCTACTGAGAACCAACTATTTAGACTTAGAACTCTGAGACCCCAATTAAACTTAGTCCAAAGATTTACCAAGGCAGCTGCTGAATAAGGCTCAAATCTATATTTAGTGCTCCAAAATCAAACCACTTTACTAGCAAATCTGTTGCTGTACTCTGACTTGAATTTACAGGAAAAATGGGGGACGTTATCTTCATCTCAGAAATGGCTAGATGACATGCAGAAGCCATGAATGCGGGGAGATTTTTTTCCCTAATTATACCCAGCAGACAACAGATCTCTTAAGGACTCTTGGGGGCTAGCTCAAATTAGAGGCTTCCCCAGGCTTCAGGGGGTCAGGGTCTGGGCTAGAAAGAAATCTGTTTTAAGTGTATCAAATGCTACTTAATGGCTTTTTCCCCTGCTGGGGTAAAGGAGCTGAGAGTGTAATTTCCAGTATTATATATTCATATTATTCAGGGTACTGTCTTTTGATTGAAGATGATATATGGGTAATTCTTGTAAAAATGCATCACAATAAGTGAGGAATTTTAGAGAATGAATAGGCTATAGTGAGTAAATTGACTCACTAACCACTTATGACGGGAACTCATGTCCTACAAACTTCAGGGATTTCCAAGACGTGTTCATCACAACAGTATGATATTCCTGGTGGATTCCTGGGAAGCTGAAATCTCCCATAAGGGCAAGGGCTACTGATCTAGAAATTTCTCCTAATTGCCTGTAGAATAACTCATCGGTGTTTACATCCTGGGCAGCCTGGAGTTCTCCATCTCAGATCTCCAGTCGTCGGACTCATTCCACCAAATGTCATTAATACCAAACATATCATAGCTGTGGTGCTTGACCAGTGCTTCCAGTTTGTTCTGTTTGTTTCTCCTACTCCATGTGTTGGTGTATGAAATGTTGAGCATTTCAGAACTGTGCACGAAACTTATTGTTACATGGTAGAAATTCTAGGGATGGGCTAAATATTCTATTTTAAAGAGATAATTTTGGATATAGGTGAAAGCATTTTTCCACTTTTTCTCATTATTTTAAAAAGCGGACAGCTGTACCTGATTAGAAAAGCATTTTTAAAATAAACTCCTCTAGTTGCAGGCTTAAAGTACATTATTTCACTCCAGTGTTCCCAAGAGTTATGCTTGTTTTACTCATTTGCTCCTGTTCTCGTACCTCCTTACTTTGACCTTTTAGCAGACTAGAAATATTTCATCTTCTGCTTTTGATAGTCATAAGGAATATTCTTTCAGTATATTTGAGATATTATATGATGATGTATATAGAGTACCAGTCTGCATTCATCTGAATAGAAAAAAAATCTTCTTTTGCATGCAGATTTCTCTAAAAATTCAAGTTAGGGCTGTAAGAAAAGGCATTTTTTTACAGGAGGGCATTTTACTTGTTAGTGTGGATTCAGTCAATTTCTCTGAATTTTTTTTTTTTCCCAGGTGTTAGAAACACTTGTCGCAGTCTGAGTTTCTGGTCATCACACAGGCTGCTGTTTGATGTGAATAGAGAGTTAAAGTCGAGCACCATGTGATTTAATAAAATAACTACTTTATAAATAACAGTCCTGACGTGAAATTTCAAACTTGGAACTTGATATTTTAAATCTATTCAACCCAACACTGTATCTTGGTCTCATGGTTGTTTTGGCCTCTCATGAAAAATAACTAGATTAAAGGTAGGCCATAGAATCAGCACTTTTTTTCAGTGGAGTTACTTGGTCATTTTGCTTACTTTATTAAAATAAAAGATCTTGTCAAATTATTGAGGAAAAAAAAAAGGTAGGTTTTGTGGCTCTTTGAAATCATATGCTGAAAACAGTATTTTGTATTAACTTTTTGCTGTGCAAATCAATATTTTTCTCAGAGTTAATGCAGAGCCAGATATTTGATCTTGTTCTCTTGAGGCTTTGGTGTTTTCTAGAGGACCAAACAAAATATACTTTTCGTGGTATACCACAGTGATAATTGATGGAGATGTTACTGCGGCTGTTGAGAGAATTTTTTTTTTTTTTTTATGGGAATCATTAAGAAAAGTCAGCTGCTTGGATGTGAGATATTTAAAAGTTACTCAGGTATGAAGATTTCTATAAAATAGATATGAGGAAAGGTATGCTTATGATTATTGAACTAGTAATTAGCAAGGTAAAAAACATTCAATTGAATATTTTTATGGTTTTAGTGTCCACTAAATGGAAAAATGTATCTGTGGACTTTTTACTGTAACATAAAACTGTTAAAGCAACAAATTCAGATGGCATTTTGAAATTTTATCTTTCATATCCTAGGAGGTGAAACTTAATTTTTTTATTCCGGATAGGAAATACAGTTCTAATTTTAATCCCTTGGTTTTAAGAATCCACTATTTGGATGCTACGTTTTTTGCTAAAATTAAATTATAATCCCTATGGGGAATATGTAAATGCAAAAGATACAGAATAATATAATATCTCAAATTATAAGGGACCCATAAGAGTCATGAAGTAAATAACTAAATATGAAAAAAGGAAGAAACTACTATCTTTTTGTCAGGATGGGCTTTTGAAGTGGATGAAAAATTAAGAATGCAGTACTATAGAGTATCTTTCAGATGTTTATAAGAGATTTTTTTTTTATTTGGTAGCAGATGAATAATTTGTGTCTGATGCCCAGGGGTAATTAAGTCACTATAAATCATTGCAATAAAAGTGTTGTATCATCAACTAAAATAAGGGAGAAGTGAAAAAGGTGGTGTTTAATGTAATATAAATACATATGTAGTAGCATATGCTACAAATACCTGGGAAACCTCAGGGGGATTTGTGCTGGTGTGGAAGTTTATATGGATGGGGTTTTTTCCACTGCAATATTTTAAAACAAATAGGAACTTTGACCAACTGTACTGATGATGCAACTTAAAAGCCAAATGCTTTTTTGCTTTGACCACATCTTTGGGCCATCATGTTTATGTTTCAGGTAGTTCTGTTTTGGGCATCATAAAGTATTGAAACAGAGTGGGTTTTTGAAAGTGTAGTACAAGAGACTTGCTAAAAAACTGTCTGTAGATTAGTATTAAAATATTCTGTGTTTAGAATGATTGTTTTCCCTATTCTCTGCATTTTGATTTTATTTCAAATAGTGCTAAAATCCATTTCAGTGCGACATGCAACTTATTTGAAGGGCACGTGCTTGGAAAAAAGTGAATTAGGAAAATGTTTCCATAAAAAAATTGTGATGCCATAGGGAAAACAGCTTTTCTTGTTTAGGAAGAAAAAAGTAAACAAATGCAAAACTCTCTTTTGTGTTTCTTTCTCTCCAGCGCTTTGGAAAACGGTGGGCAGCCATCTGTAGATGGACAGAAGAACGATGGGTCCTTCTGCAAGATATTCTTCGTAAATGGCAGCATTTTGCAGAAGAGCAGGTGAGTAGCTTTTAGCAGTTATAAATTGGAATGTTCTTCAAAATATTATAGGAAATATAATAATATATATATAAAAAAAAATATAGGAAAGGCCTAACTAAATGTTTTTCTCTCCTATTTTATTTCAGTGCCTTTTTGATGCATGGCTTTCTGAGAAAGAGGATGCTGTGAGCAAAATTCATACAACTGGCTTTGGAGATCAAAATGAAATGCTGACCAGTCTAAGCAAATTAGCTGTATGTATTTTTTCATTCTTCTATTTTATGTTCAGCTTCCTTAATCTGAGTCTGGTTTAATTACATTGTAGCTGGTCCAGAATTACTGGTAGATGTTCCTTTGATTCATGGAATGACTCAGTATTTAATGTAAGAACCAAAAGATTTATTTTTAGCGTAATCTTGAGACATTGTAATTATTACACTGCCATACATAGGTTTTTTTCTCCTCTCCCTTCTTTTTCCTTCTGCAGCTCTTGAAGGGTTAATAAAAATATGCATTTTGAAGTACAGACTTGGATTTTGATTAAAGATTACTTAGGATTAAGTCAATTTCTTTGTAAAGGAAGGAAAACATGTATTTGCCTCAGCATATATACTTCTTGGAAATTCTAGCAATCTAACGTGAGCGATCTTGAAATTGACTTCAAGCCAGGCTTTTAACAGTGATGGATTAGAGACAACTCAGGATGCTTTAGAGTACCTTCATGAAGAAAAACGTATTACAAGAAATTCAAATTTATTCAAATAGTTTGTACTTTCGGATTTCAGAAGGTTGCTAGAGGACATAGGTACAGAAGGTTGAAGTGTTTGTCACAAACTGTGAAGTAGCAGACTATTAATGGTTTGCAAGTGTTAAGTATAAGGCCAGTTTGGATAACTTTCAGAATTGCTTAAAAATATGATGTTAGTAAGGAAACACTTTCCTATCATTTTCATAAGTTTCATTAATGAACTCCTATGAAGTTAGAATTATATTAGAATTATGCTTCCAGTTTACATTGTTAAGCATTTTTGTCATGAAATAATTGTGGTCTTTCAGGAAACTGAGTGAATAACATACAATAGTAAATAAAGTGATTCTTCCATTGCCCTGAACCTCAAGAAGAATCATGTCATCCTTAACAGAACAGATGGAGTTTATTAATTGCAATTTAATCTTTTTTACACAAGAATAACTTTGATCTTTTTAGAAACATGATTCATACTGCAATAGTTTAGGTATTTAAATATTGGTCGTATGGTAGAAGAACACTGCCTCTTTAGTGTCTTGGAATTCCTCTGTCAAGTTTTAGACCTAGTAGTAGTCGTTTCCAAATTCCAGTGAGTATGTGTTTTAACATTCACAAAACGCCAAATTGCCAGAAGTTTTGTGCATGACAATTTACCATTTTAATCTTGTCTGAACCTTTGGGAATTTATATTAGTACATCAGCTACGTGAAATTTTTTTGCAAGGAATATATTCTCCTGCTCTTGGTCTGGCTTTTAGAAATAGGGAAAAAAGGGATCATGCTGTCCTGACCCTGGCATGCACGTCATGACTGTCTTTCGGTGTATTTTATTTTGGACTTAGACATGTGTTTGAATGCAGCAGAGGAGAAGCTGTCACCATGAATCACTCTTAAAATTAGGCCTGAATTGTAAAAGTGAGTCTGTGAAGGCATAAAAATATGTATTTTCACTTAGTATAAAAATGTTTATATTCTTAACAATATAATAGCTTGGTCCCTCAGTTATCCAGTCATTTCCAGCAAGAAATTACAGCATTAATTGTTCCTGTTAGACCTTAAGAATTTTAGGTTTGATATTCTAATATGGCATAAGAGCTTCTAGCCTATGTTTTCTGCCTCTCTTACACGTAGAATGTGGCCAGATTAAGGTTGAATTCTTTAGCCAAGCTCTTAAGACCAAAGGAAATTTCTGAAGGTAATTTATTAAACCATTTAGAATTGTGACTGTTGATTTGAAATTCTACGACCCTCCTGCACAGCCCTAAGCGTTCTAAAGTGGTTGAAGTGAAATAAGTCTATTGAGATACTGTTCACAGTAGGAACAACTTGACTTTTATATCACATTAGTGTCCACCGATGGGAGCCTGCTCCTGTGTGGACTCTCCACAGGGTCACCAGTTCCTTCAGAGCACACGTGCCTGTTCTGGTGTGGGGTCCTTCACAGACTGCAGTTTATTTCAAAGGATTTATTCAGTATTTGTTTGTGAAAATTTATCTTGTCTTTAACTCTCTTTTGGGATCTTCCTAGTTCAAAGGTCAGAGAAACTGTTTAGCAGGTAGTTGCTCCAGTTCTTAAAATAATTCCTTAAAATAACTGAGTTTTTTGGCTTTTTTTTTTTTTTTTTTTAATTTTCCAGCTACCATTTATTCACTGATACTGTAATTGTCTCTTTAATTCTTACACAAGATGCAGGGTGAAACAGAGCACGGACTGAGCTGGAAGATGTGATGCACTGAGAATGTAGAACTGAGGTGAAATTTTGGTGCCATGTATGGCACAGGCTTGATAGATTCTTTTCATGTCCTAGGCCTCCATTTTGTAGTCTGTAAAACGAAGTTGTCATATTTCTTTTTTTTTTTCTTTTGGAAAAAATACTGAGAGCTATTGCAAAGGCATACAAGATCTACCTCTACATATTTATAGTATATGTTCTGTTAATATACAGTTAAATCTTTTCTGTCTTCACCTAATGCTTTTTTTTTTTTTAATCTGTAGAAAATGTTAGTTATTACACGATTTTTGACTGGAATAAATTTCTTCGCAGCTGAAAACTTACTTTACAGTGAGTGTTGCTGGTTAGATTATTACAGTAGTCAAAGTAAGTTTTTGATCTTTAAGGAAAAGAAAAAAGCAAGAATTAAAAACTTAACACCCTCCCAAATAGAACCATATTACCAAAAAATAAGGAAATCACTTTATAACATTCAAATATCAGGGCTTACGCTATGTACTTGACAGAAGTTATGACTGATATATTTGATAATTAATTTCATAAAGCAAACTACAATGTCTTGTCTTAAATTGGCAAATCACATATTTTGCAGTTGCTATTATTATTTTAGGTCTATTCTTGTACTGGAAAAAACCCCAGAGCGTATTTTTGGTTATTGTGGTACACTGACAGGTTTTTAATGAAGAAATGTGAAAACAGAATCTCCCAGTATAGTTTTCCAGATTGACTGTAACTATCACAAAAGCATATTAAGTTGTAGTGAGCAATATCTTTGAGAGAAATTTTTAGCATCCTTCTCTTTGTGTTCACATCCCACTTGTGCTCCAGGTATCTTGGATTGGTGCTGAACTTGGTGTTGTGATCTGGGGTGGTTGGAAATCAAACACTGCTCTTCAGAACTAACTAATATTTCACAGGATACTATTTTTTATTATTTCAGTCAGTGTATATGGTGGCTTCCACATGAGCTTTTTCTGACACTGTAGGCGTAAAAAAAGGTCAAATATAGCAGTGCTTGAAATTTAACATGCTAAACCGGTTTTCATCTACTTTCCTCCATCTGTTAGATCTCCTACTACTCTGAAAACAGATTCTTCAATATAAAGTTAGCTTCTACTTCTCAGGGATGTATCAATTTAAATTTTGATATTAACTCTACCTACCATTAGTAATTACGATGTTTTGAACCAAATCTGATTAGAAAGAGTACTGGTTACAAAGACAATCTTTCTTTTACTGAGTTGTATTTTTAATTAGACTTTTGGATTTTATAGCTGTAGAAAAGTATATGTAGACTAAATTCTGTTGTCTAACCACGTTTGATTATCCCTTTCATGCCTTGAGGATTAGAATGTAATCCACAACTGTGTAGAGAGTTCAAAATTTGGCCATGGTCAGCAGAATTAGGGTGTAGAGAATGAATGTTTAAGGAATGGGAATCAGTGGAGTAAACCAGTTAAGGCTTTAAAAAGTAAACTCAGGTAAGAACTGAAGCTGTGGATGATCCTTGGATTTGTGAATAGCCTGTTTCATGGCCAGTTTGCATGTATAGATCTCAGAAGTTTCAAGGTCCCTTGGCAGTGTTTTTGGTTTGGTTTTTTTGGTTTTGTTTTGTTTAGTTTTGATGTTTTTGTTTTTGGGGTTTTTTTGTGTGTGTGTTTGTTGTTGTTGTTTGGGTTTTTTGTTTGTTGGGGGGGGTTGGATATTTCTGTTTGTATGTTTTAATCCTGGTTTGGAATCAAATATTATTTTTCTAGGAAACTTTTTTTTTTTTCCCCAGTATGCAATATATAACAAAGTACATTAAAACTTTAAAGAAAGATTGTTTGACATGTTGATATAGTTGTTAACATTAGTGCAGCTTTAAGGTTATTCCTGTAACACAACTGTTAGCTTTTTGATTCGTGTCACCACCTGAAGCCTGCTGTGAGATTTGGAGTTGTTCCACCTGCCATATTATGTTGCTTTGAAAAGTGCAGTGTGTCCATTCCACTATGTAAGCTCTCCCAGCAGTTTTTATGGTAACAACATCCTGGAATTATAGGAGCTCCTACCCATTTTCAGCTCTTTATGATGTTCTCCTCATGATTTTTCTTCTAAGTTTGTTGGATTTCTTTTTTGTGAGTGTTTTGGTTTGTTTTTTGGTTTTGTATTTTTTTTTTTTGTGTATGAATGTGTGTTCTTCCTTCTGTTACTTTGTTTAACAGATCCTAAAAGGAGATCTAGAAATGAAAAGGCAAATGATGAGTAAGCTGAAGTTACTCAGCCAAGATCTCCTCGTAGCTGTGAAAAATAAAGCAGTGGCTCAAAAGCTGGAAAGTCGTCTTGAAAATTTTGCCCAGCGCTGGGAAAACCTTGTGCAGAAGGTGGAGAGCAATTCTAAACAGGTTTGTAAAAAACAGTTTTTTCAGTTTGTGACAGTCAGATCCTTTGACAGTCAAATGCTTGAAGTAGTTTTGGTGCTGTTTGTCATCTTGTTTTAATTTTTTCCCCTGCATGATTGCTTAAGACATATTTTATTTTTAGGACAACATAATACAGCTGTAATGTAACTTTCCAGAATTTTATTTCTTTCTTTGGTTTTTGGTCTCTCTTTATAGTGTTGATTACTTTTTTTGGGTTGTTAACTATGTTTTCACGGATGATACAAACCATAATAAAAATACCTTTCCAGTAAATTTTTTTTTAACCTATAATAACACACTTTTTTATAGCTGTCTCTTTGAAATAGCATGTAGTCTGGAATTAGCACCAGAACTCTCTGCTAGTTTAAGTGATTTTTTTTTTTTTTAAACAGTAAAAGTTTATAATTGATTGCTGTTTTACTTCTGCATATGATATGATTTACAGATTAAAAAGAGAGGCTACAAAAAAGAGAAATTTATTGGAAAAATAAAGAAATCAATATATACCTTTAATCAAAGTGACAATGAAAAAATATAACCTGCTATTATTTTGGCCACTTTCTGTTAACTGTAAAATATTAAAAAAAGAAATCGAGGTTTTAAACCAGATAACAAAATTCAGTTCTGTGGTGTAGTACCCAAGCCCATATCTAATTATTTTGCCTAGACATCTTGTTAGCATCTTTTTCTTACCGGATTTAAACCCAGATTGGCTCCCTTTTTTCTGTTTCATTATTGCACTAATATTGGGCTATTTTTGTGCTCTCATTGTATGACTGATAAAATGGAAATGGATATTAAGGCTTTTTAATTAGGCAGCACTGAGCAGACTGTTACAGCAGATACCTCTGTCCTGTCCATACAGGTCTCTCACAGTTCTGGTCAGTTCGATTCAATTCCCTTGAGCTTGCTGCCCTTTTTTGTTGCTCTATACTAACACTTGACCCAAATTATGTTTAGGTAATTAAAGAAAAGCTGCTGTTCTTCATGTAGTGATCTGAATCCCTCTCAATAACCTTGCTTTCAACTCATACCTTAATATTTTAGTTTGCTCTGTGATAGAAAAATCAGCTGAAGTTGGGAAAAAAATCAGTTTAGGAGAATAGAAGGGAAGAAAACGGGGAAAGGGCACAATTTCACTTAGTAAGAGAAAGCAAAACCAGATTGTGTACACAGCATTTGGGAGTTGAAAATAAGATTTAGTTATAGCATATTTGCTGTAGAACACCTCCTGTTTCAAAGCAGAGGAAAATTCCAGAGATTCATTTTTGAATTTGGGATGGCTAGGGTCACGTGATTTGAGGAAGTTAGTCACTCCAGGTTGTTCAAGAGCTGTTTAGGTTGGTGATCGCTTCTATAAGCAGATACTACTTTTGAAAATGGAACTTAGATTACAGAAAATTAAGTGAGCAGTCCTGAGGATTTAGACACAGATCAGCACAGTTGGGAGATACTTTGGATTCCAAAAAGTTGAGCTGTTCTGTCATAGCAGAACGCTTCAGTGGATAAGCTTTTCCTCCAAGCTGCTCTGCTTGGGACAGGGGTGATTCGCTGCCATGGGGATATTGCTTCTCCTTCTGGAAACTTTGCACAGTCAGTGCTGACTGTAGGACCTGTTTCTAAGGCACTGTTGCACTGTTCAGACATATCTTCTGTGAAATAGTGATGGTGTACTTGTCACCATGTGTTTCTCTCTAGGCAAGGCAGACAATATTAGTGGGGTTTTTACAAATATTCATTACAAAGATCATTTATGTGTTTACACTGCAAGGAAAAAATGCCTTTACAAGATCTCATTATGCTCTCTAATCATGAGCTGGGGAGGAGGAGACTTTGAAGAATGTTTTTTTCAAAGAGAATATTTTTCACTAAAATCTATCAGAAAATGCACATTTTATTCATCAAGCTTAGGTATTGCCTTTAAAATTAACTTTACATGGTTTAGTGGTGGACTTGGCAGAGCTAGGTCAATATTTAAACTCGGTGATCTTAAATGTCTTTTCCAACCTAAAGGATTCTATGATTAATAATTTTCATAGTACCTACATAATTACATTTTTGTTCTTAGTTATTTCCCCTTTTCTCTTAATAAAGCATCACTGAATGATTAACTTGTTAACAAAATAAGAAATTAAATGGAAGAGACAACCTCAGGCTCGGTTCAAAGACGATTCTCCAACTAGACATATAAAGTAGTGATAAATCCCAAAGGAAAAGTGCAGAAAGGAGAATGTGAGTCCTCCCACATTTGGCTGAATTAATTGCTCTTGAATTCACGCATCTAATCAGAACACATGGCTGAAGCTTCTGCTACGAATGACTGGATGGCAAGGATGTGAGTGAGAGAGAAATACCTCTAAAAAGCAGTTTGTCCTCATCATGAAAATGTCAGCTTTCCTTCACTGACCACACAGTGGAATCAAGGACAAGGACAGCTTGCTTAGGCTAGATGCATAGCTTCCAGAAACTCTAAATCCAGCTTTGCTGAGTTCATTATGCTCCTCCAAATTGTACTGAAAATCTTTCCAAACTAAAGAAAACACCATTCCTCATCTGAACTTCCCCACTCACAGAGATAAATTTCATCAAAGAACAGATGACAGCTCCAAAAGTGAGTGTAAAGGAAAATTATGAGTTTATCAGGACAGGGGGCACTTCCAAAGACGGTAATAAATGTTGGCATTAAAGGAAGGCTGCTGTATAAATGAGAAATAAAATGACATAAAACTACTGAAGTGCTTATATGTACATTGTACGTATGTTTGCCTATAGATGATGAAAAAGATTTGAATTTTTCTACTCTGAAAAGAGATGAGTTTTAACATGTTTCTAAGATGGGCTTGATGTGAAACTGCAGGCAAGCATTGTATTTTGAAAGCCTTTTAATGTGCAGCCTTGTGAGTCACCTTAGCACTTTCCATATGATTTTCTAGTGGGTTGAAGCCCTAGTCTATATTGCCCCTTCTCAGAATCACATTTGCTATTCAGGGACTGAGAGGGATGAAGAAAATATACAGTTATTATTTGGACCATCTTTGAATAATACATGAAACATACCACATTGGTGATTAAAAAGGTGTTTTGGTGGATTTGTTTGGGATTTTTTTTGTGTTTTGGGGGGTTTGTTTGTTTGTTTTTGTTTAGTTTTGTTTTGGGTTTTTTTTGTTTGGTTGGGTTTTTTTTTTCTTTTTTTTCCTCCCTTTTTCCCTAGGTAAGGCAATAAAAGTTAATTCTTTTTTGTTATTCCTAATATTTTTAACGATTGTCCTTTACACACTAAAGTGTATGCAGTTTAAATGTGAACCAGCTTCATCTTGCAGAGTAAGACTGCAGTCTACCTTTTAGTCTTGCCCTGTGTCTAATTAGAATAATTATGAACTTCAAATTCACATCTCCATTCTCCTTTTGAAGCACATAGTATTTAACCTCCACTCCTGTTGATTGAGCATGAAAAATACTTTTTTACTGTTTTGGCATACAAATCATTACCCCCCACAGCATCATGACTTGACTGCTCTGAGCAGTAACTGCACTGCCATCTCTGGAAGTGCAGTTCCCCATCTTCAGCTGAAGCTGCTACTCCTGTGTAATTGATATTATGCTGCAGATGATTCCTACAGTGCCCTAGCTGTGGTTTATTCTGTGTTACACCTTCTTCACTGGAAACTCTGCCCTGGTATTGATTAGCAAATGAAAACATGGCAGGATATGACCCTGGGTGTCCAAAACATCATCCTATCATTGATTTTGGATAAAACAGAGTGTAATCAGAATTTTATGAGAAGAGAAAAGAGAGACAGAGAGACTGTACCCAAAACTGTATAATAGGCAAGAAATTATTTTTGTTCTTATGTATAGTCAGCTCAGGGAAAGATGACTTAAGGTTCTATCCTCAAATTCCATAGAACCCTGGACATCAGAAGCTTTAACATGCTTTTCCTTCTGCCCTCTAATTAATTAAAATAAAATGGAAAAGAAGCTGTATAGAGTTTCAGTAAAAATCTATGGAAATGCTGACGTAATATTGTCATGATTTCTGTAGGAAAAAAAATTAAAATCAATACATCTTGTTGAGAGAACTAAAACAAGAGTGTTGCTACATAAAATTGTAGTGATTAAAAGCCAAGTGGGTGTTTTTCTCTTCCGAAGAATTTTGTAGTTCATACATTAGCTAAATCCCTGCAGGTCACAAGCGGCTTATTCAATTGACATAATTAATCCATATATTTTTGAAAAAATCTGCTCTGAATCTTAATTTCATAATCTTCTGAGTAGTCCAGAGTCTGCTCTAAAATCTAGACTACTGCCTCTTTCTAGAGGTGGAAGCATAGCACTGGGTTAACTGCTCTATGTAAGAAATACTGACAATTTACAGTGGTGAAGCACTTCCCTGCTTATCACTTCCACTGGCAGCCTGGACAAAGAACAGGAAGACTTTTGTGTAGAAGACAATGTGAAGAATTCATCAAAGTTGGCAGGAGTTTGTTGAGGTTTTTTTTTTGAGATTTCTTAGCTTTACTTATGTTGCCTACTGGGAAGAGGCTGCTTGCTAACAGTATTTCCCTTTCCTTGTCATTCTGTTATTTTTTTTCAGTGCAAGAAAGCAGTGTGGCAGAGGTGTTAGACCTGTTTGCCTCTTCATTGTTTATAGAAGCACTTATGTCTCAATAACTAAGCTGACTCAATTATCTTACTGAGTTTCTGGTGCAAGAAGTAATAGATAATTTATGTATTTATAGTTTAGTGGACTTTTAGATACTGGAATTTCTGTTGTTGAATTGGAAACTCTAATTCTTGCATATTAGCAAAAACAAAGAAGCAGGGCTTTTCTGGTGCACAACTTTTTCTACTCCTGGTATAAAATTCTTTCTTTCATTTTCCATTTCACTGCCCTTAAACGGTGAGGTGGTCATTGGAGCTGTAACTAGAGCATTTTGACAAATGAGCCATCATCTGACAGAATCAAAAAAAGAAGTGACCTATTTCTCATGAGTTAAGGGATTTAAGAACAGCTGCCCACATCTGAATCGGAAGTTTCTAGTTTGGTGTTATATGGGAGAAAATATAAATGGGCAGTACGTGCACAAGCTGTGTACAAACAAATATGAGCAAAAAATATTTCTCATCTTTCTTTTTTTAATGCAGCTGAGCTATAAAAAGGGTTGTTTTGGTTTTGTTTTTTTTTTTTATATTACTGGGGCAAAGCTAAATGCATTAGATTGGTAGTGTTTACAGTGTTACATTCCATGGGTATTAGTATTTGGTGTGACCCCTTAATATTGTTTTCTAATTATGGAATTAAACTGATGCAAATTAATTGGCCTTCTAGTGCATATGTTCCAATCTAAGATTTCCAGCCAGAAAGTTAACTGTCCTTTCATGCAAGTAGGTTATGGTGAATTACATTCTATTTGAAAATTTTTATAAAAGGTAAGGCTAATAATTGGTAATTTAGTGTTATTTTCATGCCTTCATCACCTCTCAAGGAGCAAATTTTCAGACTGGGGGCAGTCTGAAGTTATTATTTAGTCATAGTAACATTTAATATATTTGCTATCGTTTAATTCCATCCTTAAATTCCATTCATTTCTTTTCTTATTCAGCATGGATTACAGGGAGGCATAAGTTCATTAGAATCCTTTCTGATTTTGATATTGGCTTTTGCAGATATCTTATTCACACAAGCGTGAGTTAGATAAAATAATCTGGCTTGAGTTGCGATAATGTTGTTTTTTTCTGAAGGTCAGCCTATGATCAAATGAGAGCAGTTTCCCATTATTTTTTATTGCTCCTCCAAACAATCTTTACTGAAGTCTTTCAAACAATGTATGACCTCTGTTTTTGTACTCCTCACAGATTTCGCAGGCTGTCACTACCACTCAGACATCACTAACACAGACGACTGTAATGGAAACTGTAACTATGGTGACCACAAGAGAGCAAATCCTGGTTAAGCATGCTAAAGAGGAACTCCCACCACCTCCACCCCACAAAAAAAGGCAACTCCTTGTGGATTCAGAAATTAGGAAGAGGTGAGAATCATCAAGAGACAGAGAGAGAATACTGATAGAGTCTGGGTGAAAATGCAAAAATAGTAATTTGACTGCAATATTTTTCTGTATGCTATTTTGAGCTTAAAGTTATGTTTCTGTTCTCTATTAGGGTACCAGCCGATAATTCTCTTTCTTTACTCAGTATGAGTTATGGATTTTGTTGTGCTTCTATTCCATCTATTTAGCAGTATAGAATGTTAATGGTTACATCAATACCATCGCACAGTAATTATAGTCAGTTGAAGTCCTTATGTCTGGCATCGTGGGGATCCCACTTGACTATGGTCTTGAAATGTGATGGGCAAGAAGCATTCCATTAATTCTAAGACTTCTGTGTTCTTTAAGAAGAATTTTATAGTAGTTAAAGATACTAATAATGCAGATATTGCCTGATTTCTGAAGTTCATTGTATTCTTCTGGGCTTGTGGATCAGGAGTAAAAATAGCACTTCTGCAGAGGCAGTTAATATTTGGTGAAACATGCATTATTATTACTTTCAGATTTTTTTTTTTTTTTTTTTTCCTGTGTAACTCAAGTACAAGTGACAAGGGATTTTAGGCTAATGCTGAACACTAGTTATAGTCAGGAGAAAAATTTCTGATGTTTTTAAGCAGAATTGCCTCAAGCAATAAGTTTCTAAATGAGCTGCTAAGAAGGTAGATTTCAAACATTCATTGTAACATTTGTTTTGGAAATGTGTTTTGATATTCAGATGAACATGAATTCCAAGGTAATAGATTCAAGGACTGAAAGGGACATGAAACTGCATTCAGTGTCTCATTTCTATGGACAATATCTTCATTTAGTTCAATGTTTTTACCAGGACAAGGATTTTCTTGTAAAATATTGTTTCACTTATTACGAAGAATAGGAGAAATCTGACTTATTTTTAATTGAAGCTTTATGTTATTGAAAAAATAGATACTTTTTATACATGGGCATCATACCTGTGTTTAACCATTCTAAAAGTAAAGTTTCTACTTCAGCATCATTATTTAGGAATGCTATGTGATGTAAGAGTGATTATTCCCCTTTTTGTTAAATTGGATAACTATTTATATGGAAAGTGCTTAGTCTAAATAAGTTTGTAAGCTAAATTTGAATGAATTGAATCTATCTCCAAATTCCTCATTTGGAATCTATTGTTTCCCATATCCTGGGTTACCATTAAATCATAGTGAGAGTTATATTTTGCTAATATATTCCCAAGCACTCAAAATAATGCATAGTGATGAATATCAGCAGACTCGTAATTCCTGAATTTGTTGAAGGAATTTTTAGATTACTTTGTTGTTACTTATCAGGAATTATAAGCCTTAGGATGCCTGTAAATGTTTCAGTATTAATGTGCAAAGACGTGAAACAGGATTGAGGCCCTGTTGGCTTATATACCACAGTAAACCTTTATTGCAGCGTGGTCCCTATCATGAAAATAGTGATGTGCTTTGTTCTGAAGTTGAAAAAATAAGAATAAAAATATCCCTGCAGTTTTGAAGTATTTAAATAATTGATATTTTAAAAATTTTCACTTTTTTTTTTTCCAAACTGAATGTTTTAGGAATGGTCTTGATAAGGATGTGAAGTGTAAGATCGCTGTTGTAAAGGAAAGCATTATCTTAGTTAAAACTAAATGATTTTTTTAAACTAGGATGATTCTTTTAAAACTTACGCTTTTAATTCTTCAAGAAAATTGTTGCTATATGCATCATTACAAAACTGGAGACCAATTGACAGTAGAAGTTCCTTTCCCAGCTACTATATGTTTACTGTTAGCATATATTTTCCTTCTTGCTCATATTCTTTTAATTTGCCTTAATACTGAAAGTAAACTTTGCAGGGTACAACAGAATACAGACTTCACAGTCATCATGCAAGGAAACTGCCTGAGGGCAGGAATTCACTGGATTATGGGAATTGTTTTTGTTCCAAACTACCTTGGTTTATAGAAACTGATAATTATGTGTTACTAGGGTGTTTTAGCTTATGGCTGTCTAAAGCACTACAACTAACAAGTTTATATATAAATCTGATTGATCTTTGTACAGAAAATAGGATATATTATCAACTTTGAGACTAGGATTGCTTGTAGATATATTACTGGTGGATCTGCTACCAAATTTACAGAGTGTTAATGACTTTTTTACCATGCATACTAGGTTTCAAGGGTTTTTGATTTGTTTTAATGCCATATGTGCATTCACCATATAATTTCTGTTTAGCTTTTGGATAAGAGTCAAGATGGAACAATCTGTAGTTCTCAGTCTTTGCCTGGGATGGCTTTAGATAATTGAATAAGTTGTGGTTTCTTTTAGATATTTAAAATCAGAGTCCTTTTCATTTCTGCACAGGTTAGAGTTTTATTTTGATCTGCTAGGAGAGAAATCTGGCTTTTTGCAAGGAAAAATTGAGTTTATTGTTTAATACAGTTTCCTATGCTCTAACTATTGTTTTGTGTGCTGAAATTACTAGATTTGTTTTAACAACGCAATTGAACCAGCACATGAGAACTAGTCCAGTGTGACTGTTACACTTGTGAATGGACCTACATTATGGCAATGTCCAAAGTAAATGTTGGAAATGTCCACAGCTGTGCAGCAGGATGAATGATGGCTATATTATCTGATAGCAATGTTTCTCCATTCGGATAAACTTTTTGGCATTTCTAACTGAACAGATAAAAAACCAAAAAACACAAACCCTACAATTTATGTACCTTTAGTCTCTAGAAAGTACAAGCAGATGTTCCACAGTGGGAGGACCAGTCAATAAATAGTTTCAGAGAAACAGTTTGAGAGTAAACTTCGGGGAAGAAGTTTCAGCTTAGAATAACGGTTTTTGTGACTGTTTTTAATTAATATGTAAGAATGCAGTCTTGGAAATGAACACATGTTGTAATGTGCTGTTGTCTTTCTCAAAGACAAGAAAATATAAATTTATACTAAATATAAGCATAATAACAGAAGAAGAAAGCTCATTTTAAAATTTAAGTGCTCAGTTAAAATATCTTTGTTCATTGGTGACTAGACACCTTTTTGATCAATGCTTTTTTTTTGATGGGAGAAAAAGCGTTATATTCCCAAACAGCCAGTCATCTGTTTTTTGGGTGCATTATTGGCCACAAGATCTTTCAGGGCTTTTTGTTTGTATTCAGTTATAGCTGCACCCAAGGATAAGCAAAGCCCATAGTGCTACATGCCTTTTGATTTTTTTAAATAAACTAAAAGAATGGGGTTTCTCAACCTTCTTTTCCTATGTCGTTCTATATTGTGTGTGTTCGCAATCAAAATTTTCTCTGAGCCCTTAATGACTAATAGGTTGTGGTTATGTACTCTTTAGTTTTGGTTTGATAAAACAAAACCTTAACAATTACTGAAGGCTTTTCAGAAGCTTCCAAAGGTGAATAAACAGACTGTGCTGGCTACTTTCTGCAACCACAGTGCAACACACTGCATGCTGTTGGTTGGTATTTTGGGGCCTGGGAGGGCAAGATATATTGGGGCTTGAGGCCTTTTTGAGGTGGCGAATAATGCTCCCAGCTTTTGCCAGCTTCTTTCGTCTGTTCTCAGGCTTTAGTCAGCATTGTTTCTGTAAATGAGTATGCTTGGAATAAATGCATCAGGCTCCATTGCCACATGTTTGGAAAGATTTGTGCTCCAAATTTGCTTTGCTGTGAAGTAAATGTTTTAGAGATACTAGAAACCTCTTTAAGGAGGAAGAAAGAGTGTTTTGGCTACTCAGTGTTAGTGTACTGAGTACAGCAACCAGTTACTAAGCCGAGGAGAAAAAAAAATGGATGGCTAAGATTGAAGCATCAAACCTTCTAGAATGCATATTACTTTTATATTTCCAAGTGTTTTGTCAGGATTGAAAGTATAAAAATCTCTATTTAAACTGAAGAAATTGAGAAGAAGCAATTCGATTTGTAGACCAATAACATCCACAGGACTGAATGTCACATTTCCATTACTCTTATTCACTGTGGCACGAATGCATGGGAAGGAAGCTGTTGATTTTTTCTTGCCACTTAAAGCAGGTTTTTGCCATAAGTGGTGGAAAGCAGAGATAAGAATGGGATTACTTTTTTTTTTTTTTTACTTCTTCCTCCTCCATTCTCCCCCCAAAAATCTAAAACTACTTCAGAAGTAATGCTTCAAAATGTCAAAATAATTCAAGTGAGTTAAGTTCTGTTACGAGTCAAAGAAAAGCTTCTTTTCCCGAAGGAATCAATTTAAAACTGAGAAAGATAAAATACTTGGAGTTGTATAATAAGATCTTGAAAAGTATGTATTAGGCGTTAGGGCTAGAGATAAATGTAAAACAGGTGAGGTTATAGTATAAAAAAAACCTTGTAAATGGGAGAAAGGGATGCAAGGTAACATTTATTTTCATGGTATTTACATATTCTGGGAAAGACAGGTTATTTGCATATCATAGAAAAATCTGAAAATTACTCTGGTCATGCTAAGTTTTTAAATGGCAGAGAGGTAAGAGGTGGTTAATATTTAATTTAAACATATTTGTAATATTAATGTGCTTCGATAATGTCCAAAGATACCTCTCTTTGTAATTAGGTAAATAGCTTTTTACATGCTTCTTAATGTTTCCAAGGAAGGTCTACTTATCATGTTATTATTGATATAATGTTAATCTAAAGATTTGAAAGAGACTTAATGCCCTTTGAAGAGCAAGGTGTGTTAAAACAGGATAGTTGCTCCATCTAGTGTTTTTTTTCATTTAACAGCTGTTAAATGAACTTTTTGAAAAGAGAGAAGACCTCACTTTTTTGAAAATTATTATATTTGGGATGCCAATGCTTCATTATTAAGAAAAGGTTGGATTTTTGTAGAAAGAATGTATCGAAGGAAAAACTGTAATGGCTTTATAATGTTGTTTTTGGTAGGTATTGTTTCAGATATCCCCTTTCTGTGCAATGAACTATGTTAGGACTAAATTGTGATTGTTTAGCACTTCTGCAGCCCCTCTATTGTGTTGTTTGACCACTATTCTCTTACACAAATGCAGCTTTTGCTCTGGTATTGTTGTATAATGGTAGGTAACAAATCCAAAAAGAAGACATTCATGTCTTCAGTTTTCCTGGTGGTTTTTGATTTCACTATTTCTGTAGCCAGTTCCAGAGGAAAGGAAAAGGTGACGGACACACAACAGAATAATTTTCTGTTGCTTACAGGGGGAATAATTAATAAACATTTTCACTTGGAGTGTAAGAAGTGTGGGTATGTTGAGGTCTGTAAACATGGACTCTTCTTAATGCTTATGAGTTTTAACTCTTGATCATTTTTGTGAGGTGAGCAATGGATTAGTGACAAATAAACAGAGAATTTGTATTCTTCATGTTTAGCACTTGAAATTACCTGCAATATTATAGGAGCGGTGCCTGTCAGCACTTCCTGGAGGCCGTGATGACTGGGTTTAAAAGTACTCTGTACCTAGTGGTGCTAGTGAAGTTTCTGTTGGAGATACTTGGGATTGATTTAGTATTCTTTTTCATGCCTTGGTGTGCATTACAGAAATGAACTGGTCATAATGTGGAGGAGGCTAAACTGAATAGTATCACAAGTACAGAGGGAGGGTAAAAATGTCATTCCAGATGGAAAAAAAAAAATTATTTGACAACTAAACTAAAAAAATAGGAAGGTACAAATACTTGCTTGGGTAAATTGGCTGTTGAATGAGAAGATAAGAACAAGTCTGTTTATCAACTAATGGCTCATCAGCTACAAATACAGAGGAGGACAGACAGCAGGGAATTAGATTAAAATAATTCTTCCAATGGGCACTGTGTACTGTAAAGCTGTTCTTTGATATGTTCTAGGCAGCGAAGAGCTACAAGCTGAGGAAGACCTCTGGTGAGCTGGGGATTTCAGTCCAGACATGGAAATGAAATAATTCAGTATTGCGATTCTTGCATCAAAGTTGTATCATTTCCTGCCAACTCAATATGTAGGCAAATCTGCCCAAGATTCGCAGTGGTGACAGGGCTGGTGTGATTTTTGTTTGGGGAAGGAAGAAAAAAAACCAAATGGGCAAAGGAAATGATCAGGCAATTTCTATCCCTTAAAAGAATAAAGTACTGAAACCAACGTCTGGCCGTGGTAGCAGTAGCATAGTAATGTAGTTTAAAGATGAAATCCATTCAGTTTAGAGATAAGATTATGTACCATGATGGCCACATGACAGGAAGATGCTTCATGCCTCGTGTCCCTATTGAATTTGTTTCTATATCTATTTACTCTAAGTTCATTTAAAAACCATCTTCGTATTTTTAATCTATACCGGTCACTTTTTCATGGAATATTCTCCACAAATTGTTTTTCTGTATCATCCCAAGCCATATGTCCACTTCAGATTCCCATTCCAAACTCTCTTACTGTGATCATGTATTTGTTCAAAATTGTCTCCTTGTTCTGGCTTTCCTTTTCTGTATTAAATACACAAAAAATCTCACCTTTGAGGCATTTTACAACTTAATTGCATCATGTTTTTCTCTTTCTGTGCATAGAATGTCCAGCTCAAATACCCACCAGAGCAGGATACTCTAGTCCTACTAGAAATCCCCTATCTAATAAAAAAAAATTCTGGAAATCACTAAGTAACAAGAGATAATTTGTTTATATTTCACAATAAAAACAAATCTCCATTTGAACTCAGCTGGCATGTGCTAGCCTGTAAAGAGGGAGCTGTGGGACCAGTAAAAATAGTATCTGTCTTGTGGAACAGCAGAAGAAAAGACTAACTGGGAAACAAAACCACGACTGCTGCGTGAAGAATAAATCTTCTTCTTCAAATAGAATTTTTATGTGGGGAGCATGCCAATGTGCATGTTAAATGAAGGTAGTTATTTAAAGTAATTTCTCAAGTGAGTTTTTGGTTTAGTATCTTTCGTGGATCTATTTTTACAAATTCTACATGAGGTGAAGTTTGTTGGGACAGAAAGGTAGTCTTGCACTATTTTATGTCAAAAGTATTGTTCCTAGGAGATTTAAAGACTCTATTTATACTTTGTTATCAGTCTAGACCTAATATAATTTTAACTGCAGCTGTGCTCAGAAACTAAATATATAATCACTAAAGCAGAATGATTAAATGCTATTTCTACCAATGTTTCCTCCTTTTACACAAGATGAACGTGACAGTGTTTTGGGGTTTTTTTTCATGCTAGGTAAAATGTCTTTATCTTAATGATATTTATGTACTGCAAAAAGCTACTTAGACTTAACTTTTATGTATCTTAATTCTTTTCTACGCCTTTCTCTATTGCCCTTTTTTGAACAGGAGGCTTTGTTTCTGAAATTATATTTATCTCCAGAAGAAACTGCAAGTGACAGAGCAATCTGTTATGTGAGATCAGCTTTGTCATATCAGAGAATCATATCATATTATAGAATGCTTTTGGTTGGAAGGGACCTTAAAGATCTGTGTCTAATACTTACCACCATCTGATGGCTCTCCTAATTATTTGTTGTACTGTCAAAACTGTCCCAAATGCTCCCATTCTTCTTCCACGTGTTGCAGAGGCAAGGGTTAAATTTTTTTTTTTTTTTTTTTTTGACTAATTGATCACTGATAAATTGATTTTTCTCTATCAATTTCCATCCTGTACCAGGATAAGACCAGGCTATTTTTCAGAGAGTTGGTCTCACTAATCCTACTTGCCTGCAGCTTCAGAATGGAACAAATGCCAGAACTCATACAATTTTACCTGCAGTCAAGGAATTTTAGTACTCAGGGACTGGTAAACTTGTCTTCATAGCTATCAGATGTCTGGTGTTTTCTGATCATCAAATATGCAGCTATTATTTGCAGAACAGAGGATAACATTTTATTTCAAGAATTGCAGTTGATTTAATGATCAGAAATAAAGCGGAAGTAGGAAGCTCTTAACTGGCTCTGGAGTTTGAGTTCAGGGATTAGAATCTGTTACCAGCACAGACATTCCTTTAACCATCTGGGAATTTTATTTTGTCTTTTGCCTCTGAATTTGTAATTCTTTATAAAACTGAAGACTTCTGCACTTTTCATTGCTTCAAAGTCACATTTTTTCTCCTTGAATGAGTATTCAAGTAGTATTATCAGGAATTGTTTTATCAAAATTATTCCTGAGAGTTTATAATTTGAATACAGAATATTGGACTGAGATTAAGGCACTGTGTGATTCTTTTTCTTTTGCTTTCATTAGTTATGAATACAGAAAATCGCAGTGGAGAAGGAAAAAAAGGAAGCATAAATATTAGCTCAAGCATGGAACTTTTTCTTACATTCATTTTTCATTTCTGTATCTGTAGATTTATGTAACACCTGGTTTTGCCTTACATCCTTGTATTTTAGAAGTATGATTCCTTTTATAAATGATGTATATTTTTACAAAATAATTAAATTCCTCCAGGAGTATAATTGTTGTTCAAGTTACTGTTTTTAGTCAATTTTCAGTTGTATGCAAATGATACAACCTGTAGTCACAAAACAAACTGAAATATACAGCTCATTATTTTTTCCCCCAGGTCGTTCTGCTCTTTTGTGTTCACTGTATTGCTGCAGAAGAAAAGTCTGTTGCAAAAGGGATATCAATATTAGAACATACAGTGCAATAAAGAAATGCAATGAAGCAGAGAGTGTGGCACAACTGAGAAAAAATATTGTTTGAAGCTTCTTGTTTTCAAAACTACAGTAGATACTGAATCACAATTTGAAATTTCTAGACATTAGTAATTTAAATATCTGCATTTTGAGACATTACCTTATGAGTGGTTAACAAAAATTAAGATCAGTTTTAAAGGAGTTGATGAAAGAATCCAGACTGTAGTAAAGAGGATTGTAGAGTAAAAACTAGTTATAAAGTAAGTGCAGAGAGTTGGAGATCTTAATCTTCATTTCTAAAGCTTTAGCTGTAGAAAATTATACTTTTGATTAGTGATTGCATTCTACAACAAATTTGAGTTAATCAGAAAAAGCTTCTTTCATCAAATTTTCTGCTTGAATTTCCTTCATAATACCATCATCACAAGCTGGGACCTAAATCTCACAGATTTGAAGGCTGCATTTGGTCAGCCAGATAGGCCTCACATCCTCAGCTCAGCCAACGGGACTTATGTTCCTCTTTCTTCACTGAGAAGCATTTGTTTCATACCTTCCAAAAGCATCAGCTTGAAAAATTAGAATACTTATTGTGAAAATTATTGCATCTGTTCAGCTGTCAAGTCAGGGTCTTAAAAATGAAAAAAGTACTTCTGTGTTCCTAAATTTTAGAGTGAATATTTTTATGAACTCTCTGATGAGATATGGGGGTTTAAAACTGTCTTTTGCTGAGAGAAATTGCTGTTTATTCACTTGTTTAAACACTCACGGTTGCTGCCAATCCTGTTTTCAGAAACTTTGTGGAAATTGAAAGCCTTGTTACACTTTTTGTCTCTCAGATTTGACTCGGATACGACAGAGCTCCACAGCTGGATGACCCGCTCCGAGGCGGTGCTGCAGAGTCCCGAGTTTGCCATCTATCGAAAAGAAGGGAACATCTCAGACCTCAGAGAAAGAGTCAATGTAGGAGAAACTACTCGTATACATGTCTGTTCATCTGTATTAGCTTGTCAAAGTTCTTTCAAAGTCCAAGTTTAAATGAGTTCAAATGTAGACTGACAAGCATTGATTGTCCAAAATAAATTTAGAAGTGTTCACTGTTTCTGTGAATTTCAGATTTTGGCACCAAAACTGCTACACAGGCTGTCTGAACACATAGATTTTTGTTGTTGTTTTTGTTCATACATATTCATATTTAATTAAGGTATTCTAGATCCATGAAAGTCTTAGGTAAAGCTATATCAAGGCTATTTCCTAAAAACGCAACATCGTTCTATACTGACAGCTTAATTTGACATTATACATGCATAAATTGGAGAACATGAAAAGTGTCACTGTAGCATATGCTAAAGAAAATCGATATTTATTTCCTTTTACAGTGTTGTAAAATATATATGACAGTCATCAGTTTCCACAGGAATTTTATTGTATTTTTTTTTTCTTCTGTTTTAGTACCGTATCAGAACCAAAAACCTTTCTGCCAAAGTAATTGGTTCTGCACTGCTTAAGAAGTAGCTATACTTGTGTGTGTGTGTCGCAGACTAAATTACTGAATTTAGCCCTTGGGAACTAAACTGTTACAAATTTTCTTCCTTATTTAATTTTTGTGGACCAATGGAAAAATGCCCATCTTTTCTAAGTAAGAGATAGGGGAGTTTTTTATAATTAGCTCTGATAGTAGCGTAGTATATTATGGAACGTCATTAAAACGTGTATTGATACATATTCCTAGAACACAAACAGATGGAACAAAGTTACTGGATTGAATTTAGATTTGCTGCTGGTTTTTCTCATTGTCTGCTTTTGCATTATAAATCATCTATGATAAGATTGAGGAGCATGGAATTTCAGGATTTTAAGTGTACATTTTTAAATGCCATGTTAAATCATAGGTTTCTTGCAATAATTTTAGTTATTAATATTATCATAGTATGAGTGCTAGAAATTGTCCATTCAAATGGAATATCTTGAATTAATTCATGCCAGAACTTCATGTTATGTGAAATATACATAAATATACATATATGTGCAGACTGGATCAAATACACAGAGTAGATTTGAGGAGTTCATACGTTTCCATTCTGAGTCAATAGGCTTCATCTAATACTTTAATAGATATACAGTTAATTTTCCAAGTGCTCCAATCTAAATTTTAAAAGAAACAAATAGAAAAAAGAAACAAAATACTTATCTCCCCTTCATATATTCACATTTTGAGGAACGTATTCATTTCAAGGATGAGAATTAGCTCATGTTTGACCTACAAATTATGCTGGCTACCCACACTGTCAGGTTTCCCACCTGTTCTACCTCATATTGTCTACAACTTTATAAAAGCATTAAAGGATCCAGGAGCCATGGTTCACCTTCCTGCTTCTTTCCTTTCTTTGCTGTTGAGGAGGTGGTGATTACTGCAAGTAAAGAGGGGGAGGGGGGTGAACCACAGGTCTCCTTTGGTCCCAGCTGGAATTCTACTAGCTCTTGCCTTGCCTCTGCTGGAGCTGAGGAAGAACATTGGAGCTGGGAGGACACTACCAACACATTTATCCAGGTCTCATTTCAGTGAAAACACACATAATACTGGAGAAAGATGTGTGGAATCTGACCAGTGCATGAGCATTTAAAGTTTGAATTAAAGACACTAAAGATAGCAGGAGATATTCCAGATGTTCCTTAGATCTCCTTGGAAATTTAATAACTGAATTGTTAACAAACAAATTTCCAGCTTTTTTTTAGTAAAGTAGAGCAGAAGAGGATCTGTTTTGTATCAAGAGAGGTCTGAGATCAACAGTAATTCTAAACAGATATAAGAAAAATCGATATGTATCCTTCATTACCATTGAAAATATTTTTAAAGGCCAAGACCAGTTTTAATTTCACAGAGTGTCACTGCTCTTAAAATGAACATTTTATAGAGAAAATCAAATCGCATTTAGAAGTTTCTAGTTGCTCTAAGGGAGAAAACATTCTATTACATGTATTAATTTGATAGTGAGAACTCTGAAAGATGGCACTTGACAAGAGCTACGTGGATTCTGTGTTGAATGGTTTTCAGTTAGTGTAAATCTTTGAACTCACTTTTTGAAAAAACAAAGAAAAAAATCAAATTTTTATGAATGCCAGTTTTAAAACTTGTCCTGACCTGACTTTTCCTGGTCTTGTCTCTGTTGCCATCCATAAAATTAGAGACAAAGCAGAAAGTACTGTTCAGTTCATTGATTTGAACAGTTTCATTGCTGCTTGCTAACAACTTTTAGTTATTAGTTCTCTCAGAACAAGCCTCAAATCAATGGAAAATAAGATAGCGTGTGTTTTAACATATTATAATCTCTAGTAAAGTTGTAGAAGGCATATAAAAAAAAGAATGAAATGCAGAAAGGAAAACATATGTGAGAGATAATTGAAATAGGTTTTATTGTACTGTTGTGCTAAGCCCAGCTGGCAGCTAAGCACCATTTCCTCACCACTTGCTAAACACCACTTGCTCACTTCCCCCCATCCACCCCAGTGGAATGGGGAGAACCAGAAGTACAACTTGTAGGTTGAGACATTGAGATAAGAATAGTTAAATGAAATAAAATAAAATATAATAATAATAGCAAATAATAATTTTGATAATAAAAAGAAAGAAACAAACAACAGATAAGTGTTGCCCCATACAATTACTGACCTCATGCTGACCAGGGCCAGACCCCATCCCTGAACCTAAATAAGCCACCTTCCAGGTAACTGCCCCGAGTTATACACTGAGCATGTCGTTCCATGGTGTGGAATATCCCCCTGGCCAATTTGGGTCACCTGTCATGGCTATGTTCCCTCCCAGCTTCTTTTTTTGTATGTCACTGGCAGAGCATGAGATATACAAAAAAAGGAAATCTTGACTTAGGTTAAACAAAACATAGCAAACCCAAAACATCAATGCTATCAATATTATTCTCAGAGTGAATCCAAAACACAGCACTGTCCCAGCTACTGAGAAGAAATTCACTGTATCCCAGCTGAAACCAGGACGTGCACTGACAACCACAGTCATACCCCCAGTGTTGTACTCGTACGTGCATGCATGTGACCACCTCCACATGTGTACAGAAGTCCCATCTTGCCCTTGCTGGTTTATCATTTAGGGTTTCTCCCCCACATGACAACATATATCACAGAAAACCTGTGCGTTAAAACTGCCCTTTATTCCCTACCATAGTCAGTGCTGAGCCCTAGAGCCTTTTTATGATGGCTTTCTTTTCTGCTGCTCTTTTGGGGACAGGTTACTAGTTTTGGGTTTGTTTTTTTTTTCTTGTGGCAGCTTGCTCTTGCCCATCATTTTTCATGGATGAGGAGTCACTTCCGTAAGATTTAATGGAAGTGCGTCTGCTGCATGATGGAGGGACAGAGACATCGGAAATGAAATCCACAAGGAAATCTCTTTTGCCATCATTGGTGATTCATAAAGTGAAAAAGCTTGCTCCCATCCCAGCTCAGAGGAGTCCTGGAGGAGACAGCTGAGAGCAGGCTGTATGAAAAGCAGTGACTCTGTTTGCTAAGCCAGCTGCCCTTCAGATCCTGGCAGGAAATTAGCCTTTGGCAGATGTATTATGTAGCTTGAATATATTAGACATGTGCAAAAAGTCCATTCCTATGTCTGGGGAGAAGAAAAATATTTATATCCCTTCCCTGATACAGGAGAAAGATATTTACCTTACCTGGGCAGGGACACTGCAAAGCCGTAAGAATAGAAGTTTCATTGTTGAACAACCATACTCCTAAATAATGGAGACATCCAAACATTAATGCTGTAAATATTGCTATGCTTCATCCCACCTTAAATATTCTGTGGTTAGTGTGTGTATTTTACTAAAATCAGACCTAAGGACTCAGGACTTCTCTGTTTTTCTTAAGCTATAATGGGCTTTCAGTACTGCAAGTTCAAATATATGAAGGTTCAGGTGCAAAAAACCTCCATGATTTCCGGTATTAAATCCTGCTTAGTAAATTGGATTTGTGACTTTCCAAGATGAAACTGGAAATAAAACTCCTTGAAAGGAGTTTTGGTTAGCCAAGAAGAAGCACCTAGAAATTCAGAATCAAAGATAAACACAAGGAACAGATGTAAGGGAAAATGTCAGATATCCTAGACAATTAAATTTGTTCTCTTGGCATTCTCAGAAGCCCCATTCTCATATGTTTGTTTTGTTTTAGTGACCTTTTCCAGGCATGCTTTGTTGGCCTGGATATTTGAGAGCTGAATCACTGTCAGAGGTGGTGATGATAATGTTGTCCTCTCTGCCCTCAGGGGTGATGGGTCGCCATCATAGGAGGTCAGGGAGTACTGCTACCCTGCATCCTTTCGCAGAGCTCTCAAAGTAGGGTGTTGATTTGATATATGAATAACATCCAAATTTCTCCAGCCGTCAGTATTTTCTAAGTTATGAAGTCATTAACTGCCAACTAAAATCTCAAGGTCAAATAAAATGTTTAGGTTTGTAAAAATAGCCTCTTTGCCTTTGGCTAGCATTTAGCTAAAGATGAATTTATAATGTGTTTCAATCAATTAAAACTTGCATTGTCTGTTACAAAGTAGTCCAAAAGAGAATTAATATCTGCTTGGACAAAAGCCTGTAAAAGTTAAAGTTTCCCTCTAATATTGGTGTCCTTTTTTTTTTTTTTTTTTTTTTTTTTTTTTTAAAAATTTTTTAAAAAAGAAAAAAAAGTTTTA
>VZTE01004903.1:1666952-1678960 GCA_013397775.1 Eulacestoma nigropectus | reverse complement strand
TTTTTTTTTTTTTTTGAAAAATATTTTACAGAAAGCAAAAAGAGTTTTAAAAAAAGGGGAAGTTATATATTTGGAAATATTTTGAAGTGTCTTAGCCACTCTTGTCAAAAATTGTCTATTACAATATACAGAATTTAAGTTTCAAAACTTCACAAATCCCTTCAAAATTATCCCATTCTACTTGTGTCATAAATGAACTTGGATCCAGAGTATGGTTCCCTTCAGTAAAGGCAAAAATGAGGAAACAGCCAAAGAGATGGATGAGAGGTGTCTCCAGGACTACTCCCTTCATTTTGAAGCATTTTACACAGGGTTATGGAAATACTTCTTCTGAGGGTCTTAAAAATCCAAGGCACAGTTTACAGGTTTGGCAATCGATGGCAGAGTGTGCAGACTGACCATTGGTCAGTGTTTTGGGTAACCAGAGTGAATTTCCTCCTTTCTCCCCATATCACATCATTTGTCTTTGAATGAGGAGCCAAGAGTTCAGTCTCTCCTCCTTTGGTTAGCACTGAGCATTTGTCTTCCCGCAGCCAGTATTAGACCTTCATTTTCTTAATATATGCCAATTACATGAAAATGAATGGTGAAAAATAGTTGACAGAAAGTTTGATATGCACGAAATCTTTTATGTTTATTTAAGGACTCCACACATAGTGCTTGTATTTTCTACCAGGACCTGGGAACTTGAATCTTTCAGGAGAGAGGTGGACATTTCTCCACATTTTCCTGCACACATAGCATGTTACTGGGTGGTGAAGGGTTGACTTCCACAAGCTTTAATGTCTTATCATTTTTATATTTTAAAAAGATAAGTTTTAGCATATTTTATGAAGTTTTTTTTTAAATGATTCTTTTCTGCTCACTACAGTTATACACATTATAATTACACACCTGGCGTTACAGACGGAGTAGGATTATTTTCAGTATATTTTAGTGTTTTAATGATTCCTTTGAGTTCTCAGTAGTTATTCTCATGTTAATTATACCTGGCATTATAGGCAGAGTAGTATTAATTAAGATTCTGTAAGAGATTTTGGAACTCGGCAGAGAGTTAATTTACTTTTTTAGTTTGGAAAATATTTAAACTGTTCTGTGAAATGGTACAAAATTTTATTGACCTACAAAAATGACAGATAATTCATACAGTCATCTTTAACTTATTTGGATTAAACTTCATAGTATTTCAATGGTAATTTAGTTATTTATTAAAGATATGTTTATAAAATAAAAAATAATTTCACCTTTGATTATTCTCTAAATATGCATTTTTTATATATTTTATTTATTCAAAATTGTTTTAGTGAAAGCATTAAAAAGAATCTTTGAGAAATTGTTAGAAAGCCTGCTGTTTAACCACTTCTGTATGCACAAATGAATAGCAGTTATAAGTAGGCTGAGGAAAAGTGTGAATTTAATTGAAAATTTCTCTTTCAAGTTTCTGTGTCTCCTCAGCTATGAAGTGTTCCAGGGAGTTGCTTCTTACTAAACCGAAAATGTTTTGAACATCACATTTTAAAAGTTATTTTAAGAGAGTTTATTCAAAGGTGTTTATATTCATTCCATATGGGTGTAACAACCTATTTGAAAAATAGTATTTCCAAGTGTAAGTGTATAAGGTCATTTTACTAAATGCATTCTTAGACACCTACTTGAGCTTTCTTTTCAGTTTAAGAAGCCTTTTAAAAGTCATGCAGCGTCTGCCTTTGCTGTGGAAATAAAACAGGGTGATGAGGAAGCCCAGTGGGGTCAGCCAGTCTGGGAAACGGCAGCCAGGGCCATGTATTATGTTTCCATATGCATCTTGTGGGATTTGGGGGGATGTATCCTCTTGCAGGTGTGTATCTGCTGCAGGAAAGTGAGGGGCTTGCTTTATGGAGCACTGTGTTGGTCAGGATCTCTGGGAGGTATATAGTCTGTTTGATTTTTGGTATCAAACTTGACTATGGTCCCTCGCTGCATCTTTGAGCTTCTAAATGACACCTAAATTATGCAACTAATTTAGTTTAAAATGAATGAAGTGACTTCATGATGTTAATTACAAGACAGCATTGATGAGCTGTCAGATCTAAAATGAGTTTACTTTCCACCAGTATTTCTACTGACCCTAAATGATATTTAAATTTAGATTCCTACTAATCTAAATCCTGTAATTTTAGCAGCTGGCCTTTACTAGGCCTTACTAGTTGGCCTGAATGCTGGCCTGAACATTGGTGAGCAATTTTTGTGTGCAGAAAGGTGAATCAAGAGTATTAAATACAGTACACAGTGAGAGCCCTGTATTGAATCTGCAGTTAACTCTTCTTCTTAATAGCCCATTTATGGATGTCTGCTGCATATGGTCTCATATATTGCATTTTACAGTTGTTATTTTGTTTTCAAACAAAATAGTTACATAATTAATTTTTATATGGGTTCGATACTGTAGAATGCTATGAATCTCTGTGATTTGGTGAGAATGGTCAATTTTTGCTTTTACCATGAAAATGAGCAAATCAGTTCTTCCACATGGAATTTCTGTTGAACAAATATTTTCTTTCTGAAATACTGTGCTTTGAATAGCTCTTAATTTCTATGTCATTTGTTTGTCTGTAAAATACTGATGTGTGTCATTTGTCAACTCTGTTGTGTTTTGACTCTCAGTTTTTGTATTTGACTCCTTTCCTGGTGGTTTGTGGTACCTGCTGCTTTCATTGCAAATCGGGGGGCAGGCAGGGCAATAGGAGAGGTTGAAAGGTCTCAAGAAATCAGAAGACATCCTTGAGATTAATTACTTTCTTGTTCAAAATCCCTCTGTTGAAATACTCACCTTTCCTGTCATGCTGCAGGCCATCCAGCGAGAAAAGCCTGAGAAGTACAGAAAACTGCAAGATGCCAGCAGATCAGCTGAGGCCCTGGTGGAACAGATGGTGAATGGTAATTACATGGGAGTTGCTTTAGATAAACTTCTTAGGGATTTGATAAACGAACAGGTTCATATTTATCACAAGAATTATATTAGCACATACTGTCTAAATGGAACGGTAAAGTGATACTGCCTTATATTTCTTTTATTATTTCTGAATGCTAAATCTCTTAATTAGAAAAGAGAAAAAAAGTATTGTCACTTTAGTACCATGCAAAGAAATGTGTGTGAAGCTCACAGTAATGAATTGTATATTAACAATCTGTTCTGTGCAGAGACTTAGTTGTAATCTTATTTTCTGGGTACTCTAAGCTTTGAAGTACATTAACACATCTGAGTTAGAGAGCTCCGAAGGCATTGCTTTAACCAGTTGGGGAAAAAGTGCTTCCTGATTTTTAATATACAATGTATGTTTTGTAATATACATACTGCTGTAATGTTCTGTATCATAGAAAGTAGAACATTTTATTGAGATTTGGAAGAGATTTTTGGCATTTAGTTTTTTGAAGATAATAATTGTCAAAACTTATACGACTCTTAAACAAAGAAAAATAGCTGCAAGGGTTTTAGTTTGTTTGTTTGTTTTTCCAAAGAAATTATTACATTATGTCATTCTTTTGAACTTTTAAATAAGGGAAAAAGAAAACCCAAAGAAAGGTAAATGAAAGAAAAATTGTAAGTCATGCCATTGTCCTTAATATTAAAGAATGTCTTGCCTTGCAATAAAATATTAAATGTGGGCCTACATCTGTCATATTGATATGATTACCAGAAATGCAGATGCTGAATACACTGATATTTGGAACATATATTTTCTTTTAAATTGTTACAGTGAATAACCAATAATTAAATGGCTAAAAGTGAAATACTTTAAGTCTGAGGTACTAACTGGCCAAGCTGAAGAAATTTTATGGAATCCTAAGATTATTTTTCTTAAGTGTGACGGTGTAATATTTTAAAATAGACCATATTTAATGTGTGGGACGTGTTTAATTATCTCTTTTTTTTTTTTTTAATTTTATTTTATTTTTTGTCTGGGCGAACTGGTTGTACATGTCTTTTAGGGCAGCGTCTGAAATTTGCGTGCTGACACATTGAGGTTCCTATTTTGGGCAGAATCTATCTAGGGCGTGTTTATCCGTGTCCCACTCTTTGATTAGCCAAGTGCAGACCTGGACCTAAAGAAATCCAGTCTAGTTTTTTTGGATTATGTAGTAGTTTATAATGACTAATTTGGTTGGTTTCAGAACTCAAGACCATCTTAAATAGTGCTTTCCCTGCACTGTAGTGCCTACCATCTCGTATATCAAGTAGACTAACATTCTGTCTTAATTATTCTCATGGGGTTTTAATTCGAGACTCTCTTTTCCTCTCCCTCAGTCCATGGGTCCATTCCTATTCATAGTTTACAGGTATTGTGATCTCTGCTGTGGTTAGATGTGCATGTAAATATTTCCAATATTTCTCAAATCACACTTCTTTTTTCGGAAGCACATCTTCCAACTGGGTGGCAGGCACAGGGTACACTAAATTAAGCCAGCATGACTTTATCAAGTTCTTCAACTTTGTCTTCAACTGCTCTGAGGTCTGTGTTGTGCATTATATTGTGGTAGCCTTGGTAGCAAAAACGTTCTGGCGTGGCTGACAGGTTAATTGGCTGTGAAGATGAAGATCTCTTATTGTCATGGTTTTAGGGAGGAAACAATCCCTTTGGAAAGAGAAACAATTCCTCTGGACTTGAAGTCAACTGCTCCACTAATGCAAAAGCAATTTGAAGAATAGTGTTTGGAATTGTTAATTAATGCAGTAATTACCAGCAGTAGAAAGTAGAATTAAATAATTAACTTAGTTGTTGAGAACTGTGAGATGACTTTAACAAAGAATTGGCAAATTGAATATCTTGCGGGGTGCTCAAAATTACTCCTTGAGGGTAGAGGAAGTTTACTGCCATTGTAAAGCCATTGTACTTTTGAATACAACATATTTTCTATTTGTCTATTCTTCAGTCATTATGATCTATTTGCAATTAATGGTTGCAATTTAGTTCAAATGAAATTGAACTAAAAGTTAAGTAAAAATACTAACTTAACTTTAAAACTTCATCTCAAACTGTAGTAGAGTTATGCAGCTTTGTATTTTCCACAGTAATTCAACTTTCTATAGTGTTTGTGTCTTGTATAAATTAATTTTGTTGTTGTTTTCACTAAGAAAAAGAAGAAAGATTTGCTGAATCTCAAAAACAACATTCATTGGAGCAGCCTAACGATTCCTTTATACCTTCCTGTTCCAGTGCTGGAACTCTTTTCCATAACGTGGGAAGGAACTGGAATTAATTCATGTGCCTCTATAGATTTGTGGGAGATCTGCAGTTTAATATCTAATGAAGGGAAGATATACTATGTTATTTTAAAAAAAAAGCTTTCTAACTACCACAATTTACAGATCAAAAATGATGATGCTCCCATTGTTATTCTTCAGGGAAATGAGTCAGTGATTGAACTGATGATTGTCATGCATTTGCAGTATAATCTGTAATTAGAGTACTGCACAAGGCAAATTTTTTTAAGGCACAGATCAGTTCAGAAGTCAAGTGATGACAATTTAATTGTATTGTTAATTTTTACTTATTGTGTGTTGATTAGATCTGGACTAATAATGGTTAGACTCTATAAGATTCCAGTTATGCTGGCACTGAATTCCTGGCTTTACTAATATATAAAATATTCTATCTCTTTGCTCACAAACAAGATTCTGAATGTAACAGATGAAAAGCATAAAAAGATGAGACCTCTTGTGGATTATAAGAGCAAGTTCAGAATGGTGGTGAACTCCATTGTTGTATCATTTCTATTTATTTTCTTTCTTTTGTTTTTTTCTGTAATATGTAGGAGAGGGGATAAGTTAAAGAAAACAGGATTCTGGAGAGAATTGGATTGGTTTATTTAGGGTTTATTTGTTCCTTAGCAGAGGGAAATATTCTGAGGAAACATATTTACACAGGACACTCTTCTAGCCTTATGTAAACATTGTCAGGCCCTGTCAGCAGAAGTATTTTGCACTGGGAAGAACTGCCCTCTCACACAGCATAGCTGTTCTTGTGTTTGTAGGCAGGGTGTCTGGACACTGCCATTTGAGGGGCTTTTCCCATCACAAGAGAAATCACTGATGCTTTTGGTGGCTGCCTCTTTACCCAAGCACCCACATGGGCTGTGCTCTGCCTCTCCTTGCTCATGCTTTCAAAGAAGTCTGGTGATTGCAATCAGTGTAAACTTACATGTTCAGTTTGCCAGTGTTTCTAGGAAAAAAAAAATAAAATCTGTTTTGTTTCTCTTTACTAAATTGTATTCTAAAATAGAATAACAAATCTGTTGATGCATAAGGCAGTTTAGCAGTTTGAGTGGACATTTGGCTATTATAGTAGTTTAGAATTAAATAAACAGGGCGCCAAAATGAATAATCTGAGAATTTTGATAGGAAGCATTGAAGTGAATACAAATCAATTTGTTGCAATAAAACATGTAATTTTGAAGTGTCACCATTCTGTGGAAGAAATACATTATCTTGTAAGTTACACAAGAGTCGAAAGCTACAAAAAACCAGATGATGTTACATTATTCTATCACGGAACCATAGCAAATGACAGATGCACTTAACAAGATATACTTCATATTAAGTGGCAATTCCAAAGCACTTGCATGTAAGGTGCTTCACAATTAAAAATATTCAGGCACAATTTGTTATGTGCAGTATACAAGGTAATAAAATTAATGGTTGCACTTCAGATAATGATCTGTTTCCTCTGGGTACAGTATATTTATACAATGATTATACTAGAAGCTTTTAGAATGTGAAACATGACAAGATTATGAACTAACCACTGTTCATAAAATAATGTTTTACCAGAAAATGGGTTTTATATTGTTTCTTTGCCTGCTTGTAAACTTTTGGTATGTCTTGTTAAAGTTGCTTAAGTTAATTAAGAAATCAGTAGTTATCACAGAAGAAAGATTCAAACAGGACAAGGAATAATGGAGTTTATCAAGGAGTAATGAAGTAAAACACAGGAACACCTCAACAAGAAGGAAGAATTTCTGTAGGTTGAGGGTGGCAGGGCACTGGAACAGGCTGCCCAGGGGGGTCATGGAGTCTCCCTCTCTGGAGACATTCAAACCCCACCTGGACATATTCCTGTGTCACCTGCTCTGGATGACCCTGCCTTGGCACAGGAGTTGGACTGGGTGATCTCCAGAAGTCTCTTCCAAACCTAGCGATTTCATGATTCTGTGAAATTCTTGATTTCTTGATTTTTTTTCTTTGACCAAGAGGTCAGACTTGCCCACACTATCTCAAGTGCAAGTAACAGCCATTTTATTACATCCTTCTGGAAATGACGTGCTGCATCGGATAGATGATTTTGAGCTACCTGAATGGACTGAGAAATAAGAGCTTTAAAAACACATGCTATGAAGATTTTATCTTCCTTTCAGTAGGATATTATGCTGCCTAATGGAGGTGCATCTCTGCAATATTTTACCAAACATGACTCTGCATAAACCAGTTTTGTAGCTTCCACTTCAGTAACATGAAGAGCAAAAGCATTTCTTTATCTGTGCATTTATGGAATCGCATTTAGACTCAAAGTTTAGATGTTAAATAAAAGAATTAAAGAAAAATTGAATAATAGTGGCTATTTTCACATATTTAAATGTGTCATGTTAAGAGGGACCTATGAGCAAAATAAGAAAAGAAGATCTGGTGAATCTAGATTTTCATCTGAAATACAGTCCTCTCCAAATCCTTGAAGAAAATATTGCAGTGAAAAGTATTATTATATGTGGAGAATCCATGACTGTACTTCTCCTGGTAATCATAATCTCGCCTAAGGGTACTTTGGAGACTGTGGCAGCTGAAAAGTGAGGAAAGGAGGAATAAATAAAGTGATCTTTTTATATCTAGTCTGCCAAACTCACAGGCAATGTCTTCCAGGTTCAGAGATAATAATGGACACAGTGGCAGATAATCTGCTCTCTGTTATGAATATACAGCATTTTTATAACCAACTCACAACAGATACAATTGTTGAAATACAGCATAGTTACAGTCTTGTTACCTATACGTATGTTTGTTCTTGCTGTTAAGATTCAGTATCTGTGTGCCTGGTTGTCTGTTCAGATGCCATTCAGATTTATGCTGCCTCCTCACATGCTCATTAGACATTACGCTTTTAGAAAATGTAGTTATGCTACCACATCTCCAGATGCACACACACACTCACAGAAGACAAGATCACTTTTGGATTTTATTAAGATGTGTCAAAATACTCTTTTACCTCTTCATGCTTCAATGTTCCTTAAACTGTGCTCTTCAGTTTTTTGAGAATAATGTGATTGTGGAGCTACTCCAACCACCACAGTTGCCATTATCTCCCAATAGTACTGGGCTTTCTATTTTTCCTATAGTTTTGCTTTTTGAAATGCTGTACAATTTTCTTGGCTAGGGCACCATCCCAGAGAAAAAGCATATCCAGAGAACTGCTATCAGGTACTGCACAGTCTGTTTCCAAGTGGGCTGTTTCCAAGCAACTCTGAATGAAATAGCCCTGAGCTGGATCCAGAACAGGATTTGCCAAAGCACTGTGGTGCTCTACAACAGACATGATCCCAGATTATCATTTAGTGTGGTTTACCATTTAACATGCATTATAGAAATTCCTTAGATTAATATAAAAAAAAATCTAGTACTTTTTCTTTAAGGCATTTAGCTGTAATTAGGAGTATATTTCCCATGTCCTACCTTCCAAAATTGCCATGAGCTTTACTATTTTTTAATCCTGATAAAGAGATTTTCCTGCAGATTTGGAGTGCAGATTGCAAACCAGAAAACCCATATTTGGTAGTGCATCAAAGATTGCAGAAGTGGAACACAGAAGGCTTTTGTCTCATTTGCTTTTAAACTTGCTTTTAAAAAAAAAGTCTTATTTCTCTTATTTTGATAAAAACAGCTTCTGTTTAACTGGTTGGTTATTGTATGACTATGGGGTGATGTTGTTAAGTGTTCTTAAGCATATGGCATTGCTCAATGATTTGAGAATTTTACTAATTTTGAAACCAATGTGGGTCCTATTGCTATGTGTATCATTACATGTCATTACAATTTAAAAAATGTTAGGGACTACATTTAAACTTCCACTGAAAAATAAATGAGATGATTAAGTTAGTATTATTTGAAGTCAACCTGAGTTCAAGTCACAGAATGATTATGAATTATGTTATTGTAAAACACGTTTTCTTATCTTTCATATGTATTGATTTACCTTCTTCACAGAAAGTGAAGAAAATTCCTTTTACTTTTGAATTGTTCTAATTTCGTTGTCTGTGATAGCTAAAGTCAGTTTTAATTCATGAGCTTTAATATAAGCATGGTTATTGAACAACAGACAGAAACAGGCAAACTACATCAGAGAAACCGAACTCTTTGAAAATAACCATAGAGAAGCATCACCTATGGTTTCCTGGCTCTCTTCTTACTGTCTCCTCATGGTTATTGCTGGACACACAGGACTGGCCTAGATGGAGGTTTGATCTGATACTTTGTTTATTCCTTAGTGTTTATGGTATTTCTAAAATAACATGTAATGCAAAATTTAAGGGTTGGATTATCAGAAACCTCTAAATAACAGTGGAATATAGTTCCCATTAATTGTAATCAGTCTTTTTATAGAAGAAAAGCCAGCAACAGTCTTGTACATTAAAATCTAATTACAGTCCAGGCATAGTTTTCAAAATCCAGCTGTCAGGCATTTTCTTATTTCTTACAGCAGTTTTAATTAGCTTTATGTATTGCATCTCTACTTCCTGCTTTATTCCCATTCTTGTACTTTAATGTAGTTTATAATTCATTCCCAGAGCAACAAAAGTACCCAGACAGCAACTTTAAATATTTTTGATATACTTTCCCCACTAATGTGTAACATCTGTAGATTCAGAACTGTTACTTGGTGATAAATCATTAACTGGATTTATGAGCTCTCAAATAGAGGAATTGAATTGTTAAACTATCCTACTTTTTTTTTTTTTTTTTTTTTTTCCTTTCCTTGTAACTTGTTTATCTTTAAGCATCTTCTTTTCTTGTTTTTCTAGAGGGTCTGAATCCTGACAACATTAGACAAGCCTCAGAGCAGCTGAAGAGCCGCTGGATTGAGTTCTGTCAGTTGCTGAGTGAAAGACTGGCATGGCTGGAGTACCAAAATAGCATCATTGACTTCTACTCCCAGCTGCAGCAACTGGAGCAGACAGCAATTACTGCAGAAAACTGGCTGAAAGCACAACCCACACCAGCAACAGATCCTGCTACAGTAAAAACCCAGTTAGAAAGATGCAAGGTTAGAGATTCTTCTTCAAGTTTTTTATGATATTGCACTTCATAGGTGTTCCAACGGTGGGACAGATTATGACCTACGTTATTTCAGTATAAAAATGGTAAATGGACTCCTTGGATTTGCAAAGTAATTATTGAAAATATTTATTCAAGGAAAGGAAAGACTGGTAAAGAAATAAAGAGGCAATAGAACCCAGGATATGGGTCTTTAAAACTCTGCCCCAAATATTTAGTTACTAAGATACTTAGACACTTTTAGGGAACTATGGCCCTAAAGCCTTTTTAATATTCAATTTTCATGTAAAAATCTGTGTCTTTAGTTCCTCGTTAAGAAAATGTTGCTCATCACCTCTGTTAAGCATCTGTGCCAGAACATTGTTTTCAAGTCCAAAATTCTGCCATTGCAGACCACTTTACTACTTTCATACTCTGTGTTCTGATTCAGTGTGAGTTGAGTAGTGAAATGGAGGAATATTCTTCTGTCACAATGTGAGGGAATCACAATAGTTGTACAAAAACTGTCACACCAATTCACTTATAATTCTCCCTAATTGTTTTTATTTGTGTGCTTCACACTCACAGAAATTTGCTTGTCTCTCTTACTGTAGACAGCTCTGTGGGTGGGGAGCTTACAAGCCAATATTGATTGACAGGAATATACTGAGGTGTAGTATTGCATTATAAATTGCATAACATACTTGTAGAAGTTTGACTTTAGGAAATCTCTGACTCCAGAAGCTCTCAAACAGAAAATATTTGAAACCCAAATTGAGATCTATGCTATTACTTTGATTTTCAGGCATTTTCCAAGCTGGCATTGTACCTACAGAGGTCTCTGTTCTCATGCAGAAAACTTTTCTTTGAACAGCTCTGCTATGAACTGTGTATTTGGCTTTCTTTGCTCATTTATTTTGATTCAGTAGTTGCACGTGTCACAGTGTATACAAGGTATAACTGCACAACCTCGTTGCTCTCTACAGCTTCCTGAGAGGGGGAGTGAAGAGGAAGGCGCTTATCTCTTGGCCCTGGTATCCAGGGACAGGATGCATGGGAATGGTTCAAAGCTGTGCGAGGGGAAGTTTAGACTGGAATGGGGGAGGGTTCAAAGAGTGTAACAAAAAGGCTTCCTGGAGACGTGGTCCATGCCCCCAGCCTGTCAGTCTGTGAGAGCCATTTGGAAAATGCCCTTATCACCGTGCTTTAACTAGTCAGCCCTGAAGTAATCAGGCAATTGGAATGGCTGTTCCTTGAAGGTCCCTTCCAACTGATCTGTGCTGTCCTAATCTTAACCTCTAATGTGTCACTGTGAGGCTGCTAGAAACCACTGAGCATCTTCAGCTCTTCTTTTCTACTTCATTTTATTTAGCCTGTACATGATCTAACAGAGATGGGTACAAGATTATGGTACACATGATGTTTTTGTCTTCCCAGCTTCACGTGAAAAGGATGTTCCTTAGGCTTGAACTTTTAATGTACAATGTCTTATTTTCTTCTGAGAAAGCAACTTTAAGGTGACTTTTAAGCAGTGGTATCAATCAACAATTTTAATGGGAGCAGAGGTATTGATTTGTGAGGAAAGAGTTAAAATGTTGAATTGGTTTGTATTGTAACTGATGTATTTGGAACCAAAATAGTTGTGTAATATGCACTGGAACAGTGGTAGTTTCATGGCACTAGTGATTTCATGTCTTGGGTAGCTGTATCTTGATTTTTTTTTTTTTTTTTT
>VZTE01004903.1:1619645-1666918 GCA_013397775.1 Eulacestoma nigropectus | reverse complement strand
TTTTTTGGTCAAACATGCAGGATGAAATCATTCGAATGTCAACCCTGCAGCCTCAAATTGAACGGCTAAAGGCTCAAAGTCAAGCACTCAAAGAGAAAGAGCAAGGACCAGTGTTTCTGGATGCTGACCTTGCTGCTTTTACCAGCCATTTCAAACAAATATTTGCTGACATGCATGCCAGAGAAAAACAGCTACAGACCAGTAAGTGTTCTTGACAAGAAGTCAATTTGCCTGACTAGCATGCAAAAAATAGGTGTTTATATTGTGCTTTCCCAGTTTTACATTTGCTTTTGTGATACTAAGCCAGTAGTGTAATTTAGGTGCTGTTTTTGGCAATTGAATAAGTCTTTCAGAAATTATCAGTGCATTCCATATTTTATATTAATAAGAATTAAGGGAAGATACACTATTCAGAAGCAAACTTCCACTCAGTGTAGTTCTATCATCAAAGCCCCTCTTTTTAGTGTGTTTATGGACAGATTCAGAGAGTTTTTTTGGACCCATAAAACTGTCTTTTTTTAGTTGGGTTATAAGATGGGGCACTCCATCTCTGTTAGTCAGTAGAGAGGAAAGAGAGCTTAATTACAGGTGGGTATCTGCTCTAGATTTTCAGAGAATAGAAATTTAACTCCATAAATCTCATCAAAGAGAATAGCTACCTTAGCACAACTAATTTTTCGTCATGTGGCCAACTCTTTCTTATTTGCAACACAGAACACGACTGCCATTTATAACATTATTTGCAATATTTTTAGTAAAATGAATTTTTCAAAAGGGGCAAAATGCTATACCAAAATAGAAAGTTAACCATTCCTAATTAATGATATATAGGATATCAGTAATTGCTGTACACTTTCTGTATTAGATTATGAAATTAATAAATCAGACAAAAAAAATACAAATTTAACTTTTCTCAACAAAAATATTATTTGCCCCGTAAATCAATGGTATCTCTAAATTATTGTACTGATTTGAAATTTGACATAGTGCTAGCTCCTTCTAGTGGATTTTTCTAGTATTCCTCCTAAATTCTTTCATGGAGAGTTTTGGACATTTTTTTTTTCAACACTACATTGCTGCACTGCTGGAGTTATTTTACATGTGTCCACATATGCAACTCGAAGAGGTGATGATGGATAGGAGAACTGAAGAAATAAAATGCAAGTGTCCCATAGCCAAGTGATGAAAGAATGAATTGTAGAAATTGAACATTAAGGGGTGTAAATCTTTTTCGTGACTCTAAATTCAAAATGAACAATGAATAAGATGTAAAAACCATTAATGAGAGTATGTTTATATGCTGAAATCGGTTGCCATTCTCCCAACAGGAAAAAGAAAAAAGTAAATACTGGCTTCTTCATGGTTTTTTCTCCATCTAAACTTCCATCATTGCTGGTTTTACATCAAATTTTACTGTAGTGAGAGGTCATGAATTCACCGGTTGATTAGTCCAGTAAGATAAATAGTGTTCACTGCCCGACCTGTAATGCCATGGGCTCTGGTAAAGTTCTTCCTGGGTATTCCTTTCCCCTCCTGAGCTGCAGTAAGCTCCTCCAGTGCCCTGGCCAGCTGCAGAAACAACTCTCCTGAGGTGGAAACGTTGAACAGATCGCAGCGAGTCTCCTAAAGTGCAAGAGGACAGAAGTCCCTAAATCGGTATTTCATGGGGCCCTGGACAGGTGTTACTGTTTTATGTGGCTGCTCTGCATCATGGGTGCTTCACCTCAAATGGTTCAAGATGAGATTGTTTTATCCCATACAGTACATACCCGTAGTGATGTTTTAGGTGAGAATTTTATATAAATTTTATCTTCAGAGGTTTTATACACAGTTTTATCCAAAGTTCTAATTTCCTTTCATAACTGCTGTAGATGTGAATGAACATGAATGAGGTAGTTCTGCCTATTGCTGTTTCAGGATAGTCATCTGAATCAAAAAATGTAGGAAAAAAACAACCAACCTGAATTCAAAGCATAGAAAATTTGGCTCTTTGAGACTGAATTTCTTCTGCATACTGCAATGACTACTTTTCTTGTGTTTTACAGATGGGTCTTTTTGTTGTGTTTTACAGATGGGCCTTTTTTCCCCGTGTCTTTTTTTCTGGCCTTACCTTAACAGAAAATGTTGAAATTTTGTTAGACTGTTTTTGTTCTTTCCATCTTTTATTTACATAAATTATTTGTAATTAATTATTTCCTACAGATGGAAAAGTTTCCTGAGGACTGAATGATGTTTTGCAGATCAGTATTTGATTTTTTTTTTTCTTTCCTGTACATAAAACGTACATATGTTTAAAAAGATTTTTCTTTTTTGAATCATCATTAAAGTTTCTTTTTATGTTAAAAAAGATATTTGTTCTTGACCACCATAAAAGGTTTGGTTATTTTGTGAGGGTTTTTTTTGGGTTTTTTGTTAATGTTCCAGTGCTTCTTTATCTTTTCTGATTGATAAGGGCATTTAGCTGTTGTGTTTTCCAAGAGAATTTTTCCCTCATGAACAGTTTTCTCTATTTGTGGGGATTGGCTCCCTCAAATATTTTTTGTTTGGTCAGGTTTTGATTGTGGTTTTTTGAGAGTGATGGTAGTTTTGGTTTGGGTTTGTTTCTAAACATTCAAGAGTGCTTAGTAGTTTCTCTGTTCTGCACAGTAGATTTGTCAATAAAGTAATAATAAAGACTAACTCAGATTTTCTTGCATATTTTTCTCCATGATTTGAGTAGCATTTCCAGTTATAAGACCTAATTTAAATTCTGAAACCTATTTGGTTAGGTTTTTTCATTATTTTGTAGTGCCGTTTGTGAAAGAGATGCAACCTCATAAAATATTAAGAAATATGACCCCATTTTTCTCACTTTATAGAATGTCTGTATATGCATAGGTTGTTTTGAATGTGATATATCCAGCATTCCAGCTCTCTCTTCTCCCCAAACACATTTAGAGTAATGTCTAGAATATTGGTATATAGAAAAAATAAAGGTCAGACAGAGCTTAAAACTGTTCAGTAATCTACACAAGGGAGGGAAATGGACAGTGCTGGCAATAATTCGAATAGTGTGATTTCCCAAGGAAATTCTTAGATTTTGTAATCCTCTGGTGAAAAAGGAGGGTTTGTACTTTATATTTACTTGTCTTGAAATTAACTGCTGCTGTGTCAGAGAGATTTCTAGGGAGCAGCCTGGTCAGCCTCCCATTCCCCCTGAGCCCAGGGAGAGCTGACAGTCTGTGTCAGTAAGTGAATACTCCCTGCTTCAGACTTCCTCCTGGGTGGCAGCTGATTCATTCCAGCACTCCTCTAGCTCTGACGGAACTGAATCCCGATAAGGTGCTTCTGCTTTTCAGTCCCACTGCATTGAACTGTTATCCACTCATGGCCTTGATTGAGATACATGTTCTTGTTGAGATACATGTTCTTTAGAGGGACGTTGGAAAATCGCTAGATTTTTAGAAAGCATCAAAAAAAAAAAAATAAAAAGGCTTTTGTCACAGGTAAAATTAAAAGTATCAAGATGGAGGTGGCAAAGAAAAAGTCAGTTTTCTTTGCTTCATAAATTTATGCACTGTGCTTTCCTTTCAAGTTCTGATTCTACCTTTGCAGGATCAGTAATTCCCAAAGGTGAAGTCATCATTGTCATCATTGCTGTTGTTATTATTAATGATTAATTATTCATCTGCATTCAAATGATGTTTCTCCTGTTTATTTCAGGAAGCACTTTAAAAAGTTTTTTGCCTTCTGTATCATGCCAGGATTCTTTAGACTTTTTTTTACCCATGCCATGCTTAAGATTATTTTGGATGCTCATCATTATTCCCTCTAATCCATTAATAAGAGTGTTGGATTGCATAATGCTCATGAAATTCAAACTTGGCATAATTTTATAAGATAATAAACTACAGTAACTGTAACAGTATGATGACCATTTTGAGTTTTAGTGTGTAGTTATTCTGCTTTGGTTAAAACTTTGAACTGCTAACTTGTTTTGATGCCCTAAGTACATTGGAAATTGATTTTAAGTGGCAGTGAAATTGTAATGATACGTAAAATAATCTTTCACAAATCATTGTATACTTGAGGAAGGAAATTTTAAGCAAGTGTCCTGAAAACTTCATGACTCTTAAGGTTTTTTTAAGACCTGAACTTTGGTTTAGTAGTAAAAATATTCATTGCTGTTGGATTTTGAGGGATAAAGTTTGCTTAACTTTCTTTAAATGTGTCCTTCAAGCTGAAGATACAGTTCAGATGTGTGTGAGAATTTATTGTTTTAATAAGTAGCATGCAAGTAATTTCTTTTCCTTTTTTTCCCCCATCCATTTCCTCCAGTAATTATTTTTTATGTAAATCAAGATCAAAAGGACAAAGCAGGCTATGAAATGAATGTGTATGAGATAATGTCCTCTACTCTGTAGGTGATTTTATCCTCTTCCTCAGTGGTAAAAATGAATATTTTTATGGATGGGAAATAAAACCACATAAAAAATAATTGTATCTTTAAAAGATATTTACTGTTACAGTAGATCCTGTAGAACTGGAGAAGGGATTCCCTGAAAGTGTTCAAGGCCAGGTTGGATGGGGCTTGAGCAACCTGATCTAGTGGAAGGTGTTCCGTGACAGGGGGGTTGGAACTGGATGATCTTCTGGGTTCCTTCCAACCCAAACCTCTCTGTGATCCTGTTATTCCCTTCTGTTTCTTTTAAGAGCTTTATGAGAAAGAGAATTAGAAGTCTCAAATCACTTGCATAACATTGATCAAATATTATGCAAGATTCCTTATGATTCCTCTTTGAGACTTTCTGGTTAAAAATGTAGGAGAAGGGAATCACAGCTTTTATGAAGACATCAGTATAAAGACCTTGATGAATTGGTTCAAATATTTGTATTACAAAATAAACAAAACAAAGTTGTGAAAAAATCAGGCTGGTTTTAAATTGCATTTACTGCTGAGAAGATTTTTATTGGAAATACATGAAGTTCAATCTTGTTAATTTATTTCAGGGAATAAGTCATTACTAAAATGGTCCCATAGGTTATATTTATCGCTTTTCACGATGATGTGATGAACAGTGGGATTTGAACTGAGTGCAGCAGAAACACATTGCAGCCTATCTGGTGTGATTTGATAGTTGTTGAGCTAATTGTATTCTCATTTCATTTCTGATTTGGGAAAATATTTTTGACTGAAAAATCTGGTCACAAAAAACAAGAAACTTGTGAGGAAAAACAAACAAAATATTTTAATTACTTGGAAAGCTATTTTCATATGTTTAGATACTTCTATTTATTAGTAATATATCCTAAACAAGTATCTATTTGAACATTCTTTTTCCAAATTTACAGATTTTCTCTAAAAGAAATATGCAAGTGCAAATGTATTTGCTTGTCAATTCTCAGTGGTTACAATGTCAGTCGCACCAAAACGCATTCCCTACAAGTGGAATGGATTAATACAAAAACATTTTTCTCTTCTGGAATGGGAACTGTGTTCTGATATTTCACAGTAACATATTTGTAACTTTCCTCTGTGATGTTTTGTTACAATTCTGTCATGGATCTAGTTTTGCTGTGTCTAAACTAGGCCCATATTGAGGACAGACTATGTGTTTCTCATTTCCAGTTCATTTTTTTAATATAATACAGCAGAATCCGTATTAATGAGCTTTGCTTTATCGTGTGGACTTTACTCCATAAATATTAGTATCACAAAGCAAATTTTAGGATAAAAAGTAACAGGTCTTGAATGTGGGTTTATGTTATTGGCATGGGGAATTTAGAGATTCATACTGCTCCCAGAGAGGCCATAAATGGGTTAGATTATTTAGACAGTTACAGCTGGGTAGTGTGAATCCCACTGTAGGAGTTTGACTGAATTCTCATCATTGACATCATGTGCTGCTAAAATAATAAAAGTTCTTAAGTGCCATCCTAAAAGTTAATCTGCTTCCTTGTGGATGAAAATGCTGACACACTGTCTATCTTAAAAAAAATTGAAAAGTATTTCACTATTACTAATCTGTAGTAATCTGGAAAAGTGAAATGGGAAAACTATGGTTTCGCTCAACTTAAAGATGCTTTTTAAAGTTAATATTTAATAACCAAATTGTAAAGATACTAGCTCGATTAAATCAACATCTGTCATCCCATTTTAACTCATATTTTGTCCATCTAATAGTAGAAAACATAACTCATTGCAATTGAATGAAATGTTTGCAGTGTTTGGATAGTTTTAGAATTTTTAATATTATTGGCAAACTTCAGGATAAGAGTTTGATGCAATTTGGTTGAGCAGTTTGCAGTAGCAGTTTTCACCTGTTCTGAGGTACTCTTCAATACTACCAAAAATAGCTGTTATTTTATTTAAATGCTTGAAGTTATACATTAGTCCCAATATTTGTTTTTCATTTAAAGGGGAAAGAGAAGTCAAACATTACATCAGAATACTGAATTCCATTTCATTTTTCTAAATAAAGCTACAGTTGGGAGTTGTATAATTCTTTAATATATTTGAGCTGCTGAAATGGTATCTCCATTCACTTGGAGTCAAGAATTTAAATGTATGTCCTATTCTAAAGTAGAAATTGTTTGGATTAAATGAATCAAAGACAATACAAATTTCACTAAGGAAAGAAAAGATTTAAAATATTATTGGATGAGATGGAAAACGTTTGGGTTTATGTTTCCAAGAACATATTACTATTGCTTTCTGTGTACAAAAATACGTCACAAGGGAAGAAATTCTTGTCTTTCCTGATACTAAGTCCTGTCTTTTGTAAATCACCAGGTATATGTCATAAATGAGATCAGCCAAGTCTTTTATGAGGAAAGTTTGCCATACAGTGTGCATACTCCACAAGAGAGATTGTCCTGATTTTAGTATGTTATCTAACTGAAAATACCATTTTTTTTCACATAGCATTCTATTGATCAACTAAAAAATTAGGTTAAAATCTGAAGTACGTTCTGCCAATCATCTGTATGATGTAAGCAATCTTGCACTTAAAAATGTTAACTGTGTTGTTTGTCAAAACTGCTTTTTGGAGCTAGGTTATTTTTCGGTACATTTCTTTGTGAAACACAAAAGAAGATGGAGGAGGATACAGGAGATACAAATGAGTGTAACTTTTTTTTGAGCTTTTATATTCTTCATTATTATGTACAGGTTGCAAATGTTTCAGTCCCAACCAGCCATGCTATTTGTCTGTACATTTTTCAGTGTAGAGAAACACAGAGGCAACTGTTGTTGATGGCAGAGGGAATGCCTCTGCTAACGAGTTGCTCATGTGCGTGCCAGATGTTGTCTATTTGCAGCAGCTGTAATGTTGGCACAATAAGCAGAGTTCAATAAAATTCAACTTTATTGTAGAAGGAAGATTAATTTTCCAAGCTTTTAACAGATGTCTTAAATGGAACATTTTACTTGAACAGAAACATTGAACACATAAACATGGGCCATAAAAGGGAACCCTAGTTTTTAACAGATTTCTGAAATTAGATTTTAGGTTAAGAACAATGGTTTGTCTGTTGATCTCTGAACACACATATTTAAAATAGTTGTCTTGGCCATAAAAGTTGTCTTCTGACATATAATAACAGGGTCAAATGACACACAACTCATAAAATGGTAGGGATATCTCAAACATTAGAATGAGTGTGTTTATTTTTCAAAATATTTTTGTTTCCAAAATTATTTTTTATAATTCTGATACACACTGGGCCTGTTGCAATCTCTTGCCAAACAGCCATAGGCTTCAATAAGTCTTGGTCTTTTATCAAGTGTCTTCTGTCAGCGAACCAAATAGTGAAGCAAAAAATTGTTTTTATTTCCTTCCTTCCTTCCTTCCTTTATTTCCTTCCCTTTTTTTCCCCATTGAATGTAGTTTTTGACAGTTTGCCTCCTGCACACTACAAGGAGACAATGAGCACTATACTTGTGTGGATGCAGCAGTCAGAAACTAAACTCTCCATGCCTCAGGTTGCAATTGCTGAATATGAAATCATGGAGCAGAGGCTCAGAGAGTTCAAGGTGAGTGATCAAGCTGTGGGCATGAATGTCTTAACTGAGAACTTTAGAGGAATAGAACTCTAAGTTGGTTCATGAATCTGCTGAAACCTGTGGATCTTGAGTAAATAATGTCCTTTTGGGTTTTAGGCCAGGGCTTCAGGAGATGGTGGTTGCTTGCTTATATTGATTCCTGAAGTTAAAGAATTTAAAGTGGTGCTCACCATTGAAAGCAATTTTATAAGATATTGAAAATGTTAAGGAAAAGCCCTTGTTTGTCCCCATGGTATATAAAGTATTCCTTTGATGATAGCTCTTGTAGTTAAATATAGATTTAGGCCATTTCATTTTCCAGTGCTGACATAAAAACAATTCTGATTTACAAAATGCAGTGCAGTCTTTTGTCAGATTTCCTGTCAAATTTACAAGCAGACACAAATGTGGAACAAATTTTGCCAGTGGGTACAAACCTTCCCTGTATCTCAATGTCTGATAGAGTTTCTACTCTCGAATGGCTGATGAGCATATTGTTTGATGCACATTCAAAAATAAAAAGTAGAATATTAAAAAAACAAACAAAAAAAACCCAAGATGAAGTAAATTTGGGCTGAGATTTGCAAAAGTTTTGAGAAGTTATAAAAATCTTTATATCACAGAATCAGTTCTCTAAGTTTATTCTTTTTCTCCATATCCTAAAAGGTTCTTTTTCCTGGTTTTTTTGAAAGTGAAATCATCAGGGCCATAGTAAATTCCTGTCTCAAATTAATGAAATGTATATAGATCACATCAATTAACAAGTATAAATACCTCTGGTTATGTTCTCAAGTAAATTAAAAAAAAAACCTACTTTCTACATTGTATGAGAAAAACAATTCTAAATTGCTCAGTAAATTATGCCATTGCATGTTTTAGCAAAGGTGACCTCTATGTCTTGCCTGTCTTTGTGAAACGAAGAGAATTTCCTAGCACATCGGGAATCAGGATTCCATTTGCTTCTTATTCATAGGCTCTACAAAGTTCTCTGCAAGAGCAGCAAAAAGGCCTGAATTATCTCAGCACAACTGTGGAAGACTTGTCCAGGAAAGCCCCTGCAGAAGTCAGTCAGAGTTACCGATCAGAGATTGAGGTGGTCCTTGGCCGCTGGAAGAAGCTCTCGGCACAGCTAGCGGAACATTGCCAGAAACTGGAGGATCGAATGACCAAACTCCAGCGATTCCAGGTTAATCAAACTTTCTCATCCTCAGCTTATACGTGGTGGCTTGTTCCTGTGGGACTAGGACAGAACACATTTAGGTACTTCCAGAAATTAACATCAAAGTGAGATGATCAAAACAGTACAAAAAACGTATTTAAGTGTCTGCTTGATTTTGATGGGTACAAGATTTTACTTTGAATTCTGATTTTTTGGTTGTTTCTGCTTATGTTGTTTCATTAGCAAAAAGCTTTAATTTCAGTAAAAATTGCAAATAATGTTCCTGTACTTCCTTTTTCAATGTAGCTGAAGCACTTATTCATGCATCTGAAGTAGCTGTACCATATTGACTTTAATGAACTCACTTACATAATTAAAGTCATCTGTAATATGGTAGTATCTTGGTGGCAGTTTCCAGAAAGCAGAAGTGTATTTCAGGTATTTAGAATGGCAACATTGGACCCTCACCTGGGTGTCTGTAGGGCTGTATCTTGCCTTTTGCAGGGCTGTTTCTCACTTTCTTCCTCCCCTTCTCTGTCTGTCTGACATTTTTGCCCCTTCTTAACTATGTTGTCACTGACCATCACGAGCTCACCATAGCATCAGCCATGTCCTATGGTGGTTCTACAGAAGGAAGCTGGAACTGCCTATGTCCACCATAGGACAGCACCTGTCCTCTCCTCACAGATGCCACCCTACTCCCAAAACAGTGCCACATTAAAAAAGCAAGGCACTTCGCTTAATAAATTCAAGATTTTGTCTTTTCGCCAAATTTAGAGGTTTGCCCACTGCTCTTAAAAAGGTCCTGAACAACATGACCATGCTCTGTAAAACATGTATTTTTAAAGCTGTGTGAGCTGTTGATGCACACAAATTTTAGCCCTTATATTTATTGCTGAAATTCCTCTGGTACACATCTAATATAAAAGTCTTTTCAGCTTGTTTGACTTTTCATCCAGATTATTGTTTTAGCTGTTGTTATTTATGGACTGCGTCAGTATGGGATATGATGAAATCAGTGTTCATAAACAAAATGGATTTACAATCTGATTGAAAATGCGAGTCATACATTTCGTCTTCATTGGTAGCTGGAGACTAATCTCTTTTTAAGTAAATCCCACCAGATCTATATTTTACCGCATTAATGAACTATACTTAAAGTATTCTTGTAAAGGTATTAAAGTTTCATCATGAAATATGATTCTGAACTATTTTTACTGCTGGATAATGGAATGCACAGTAGATATTTCAGCAGTATTTTGGTAATTGCCATTCTGAAGTATACTGATAATTTTTGTATGATTAATTTTATTAATTGAGTTCATTTTCCATGGTAGCCTGTTGTTTTTAAATATATCAGTCACATTAGGGAAATGTTCCCTTTGGTTACCTATCTCATAATAGTTACTAAGGCATATTTGTATACATTTTAGGACACAGTCTCTATTCTAACATCCTTTTTTGTGCTTTAATTCAGCTTTACATTCAGCATGTAATATCGATATGTAGTTCATTGGTGATGAAAATAGTTTGATGAAAAAATGCTTTATAATTTACTTTAAAAATTTTTGCCGTATGTATTTTTAATATGTGCATCTGTTTACCTAAGATGGCATTTTAAGGTAATTTTAAGTGGTATTTTTAAAATCTCATTCTACTTTTCAAGTTATTAGACTACCTATGTAATGTTGCCTGGACAACAATAATTCAAGTATTTGATGTTCAGATTTTTTTATTAACTGCAAGAGTTAAATAAAGACTATGAAAATAATATCACTATTCTAGTGCTAGAAACAGTAACTGAGAGACTCTGAAATGACTCATTGAGCTATTATATGATTTTAGTTTCTGAAGTGAATCTCTTTCAGTTATACTTTTTTTTTTCATTCTGAATAGTGAGGGCATGTTTCTGCATTGTGTTCGGGTAGAAAAATAGGCACTAGAGCACATAACTTCCAAAAGGAGTCTGAAGATTAAATGGAAACACAGAGGATTAGATAGGTGAGCCTGAATTAAATGCCAAGTATGAGTAATCTGAAGCCATAGAAGGAGCCAGTGAACAAGCATGCAGTATCTAAACACAAATGATGTCTAGAAGGCATAAATTTGAAAGCCATAAAGTTGCCTACTCATAGACACATTAAACTTGGTCAGAAATGGTCAAAGTGCAGGTTAAAGTGTTGATGACAGTCCCAGGTAAAATTGGTTTTCCTTGTTTGCTGTGTTTGTATTTTCAGACAGTTCAATAATCTTGCAATTACATTGCAGTGAGTTTTAGTTGTAGTGTCAGGATGAATTACACTCTTGCTAGTCAGGTTTTGTGTGATGCAATGAAATGTCTTTTTAATACACAGAATGACACTAAAACATTGAAGAAGTGGATGGCTGAAGTGGATGTTTTTCTGAAGGAAGAGTGGCCTGCCCTTGGAGACTCAGAAGCACTGGAGAAGCAGCTTGAGCAGTGTACAGTGAGTATGACCTGCCTGCTTGGCAGTTATTCAGTTCTTCTCTATGAGCTGAGCCTAAACAGAAGTTACACAAATGATTACTCTTCCTAAAAATAAATTCATGTTGTAAGAGGATTGCGTTCTGCAGTGTATTTGAACCTTCTGCATGTTTTGAAGGAAAATTCAGTTAAAAACATGAAAACTTTAATACCAGAAGGAGGTACACAGTGACAGTATTTTTATGTATTTATAGCAGGATCAAAACATCAAATACAGAAAATAATATGTAACTAGCCTCCAAAGTCAACTGTTTATTTACTTTATTGAGTTCACGAACGTTGCGTATTTATTTTTTTTTAAATCTCTGTAATCAGTGCCAAAAGATCTTTTTCTGCATCTGTTACTCACATGATTTACAAGCTTTTCTGACTGTACCAAAAGAACTTGCAGGTATTGTGAGTTATATCCATTCTTTTCTCACTAAACTTACAAGTTCCAGGATGTTATCCCAGTAGAGTTTTAAAGCATCATGAAGTATTGGTACTTACATCACAGGGTTTACAAATTCTTCTTCCTGTCCCAACAGAGTGTGTAAATGCAGTGAATCTTGTAATCCATGATGGTCCCTGTCTGTATGTTCAATGGAATTTACAAGTTCTGTAAATATTCTGGCAGGATGTGTAAATATCATGAAACATACACAGTGATCTTAGAGAACTGCAAGTTCTTCAGGCTTTCTCTTAGCCATTATATAAATAAGAATTATCATTATTTTTCACCATTATAATGGAATGTTCTTTCAGAAATGTGAATAAAAGGTCTAGGTATTTCTCATGTTTTCAACCAACAGCAGGGAAGCATTGTAAGAGATTAATATATGTAATGTAACATTATATAAGTATGTATTTATAGAGCATACATAACATTTAAAAATGACATAATTTTATTTGGTATAGAATAGCTTGACACATTAGAGCTGCTCATTTCTTTCTTACTTCTTTTCATAGATAAGTCTGTTGATTGTGCTCATTTGACTGGAGATCTGGACCCCAGACAAGTCAGAATCTCCTGTAGACACATTTTCATAGGGACACCATATTTGAAACTTTGTGTGAATGAGGCTTGCCTAATATTCTGCTATTCCTTTAGGCTTTAGTAAATGATATCCAGACAATCCAGCCCAGTTTGAACAGTGTTAATGAGACTGGGAAGAAAATGAAGAGTGAAGCAGAGCCAGAATTTGCTTCCAAAATAGAGTCAGAGCTAAAGGATCTCAATGCTCAGTGGGACCACGTTTGCCAACAGGTACCAAGTCTCCTGCTGTGACTGGTTCTTTTGAAATTAATCATCAAAGTTCTCATTGGCAGAATTTGTCCTTCTATACATATACAGTAGATACAAAACTGAATTTAGATATATTAATTAAAACAATATATTACAGAGTGTAATTTAGCCTGTAGCAGTATATGTAAAGTATATTTATTTCTATTATAAAACAATATCTTACTATTTTTATAACAAAGTTATATACTAATATGTTAGATCTAACAGCAGTGTAATTTATGGCTTCTGCAAAACTAGATTTCTGAAGATGTTGTTTAGGCATTTGCCAAAACAATCAAGTTCTGTATTTAGTTTTATGTTTTCTTCTACGTTGTTGTAATCGCATGTCATTACTCTGGATGAAAGACGACATTAAAGAAGTGAAGAGTTCATGATTCAATAACTCGGAATTAAGAGTGTGTGCACATATGCATGTGTATAAATTAGTCTCCAGTAATCACATGGATTTGAGAGAATGGGACATAATAGGAAAGGACAGTTCTTTTTATTTTAATTAAAGATATTATTAATGATTTTAGAGAGTAAGGAAGCTAAAAATTACTGTTATTTCACTGATGGCATTTGGATTCTTATTCTTTATGACAGTTCAAATAAAAGTTTTTTCATGTTTTATTGCCTTTAAATTTTTCCTACTTGCTCCTTCTCTTATCTACCTTTATAATGTATATTTGCATAACAGTAAAACTGTGACCTTTTAATGTGGTATAATATTTTCTAAATTTTTTTGTTATGCACTTTGCACGTGAAAAATAGTCTCTCTATATTTTTCCAATAAACATATTATAAAAAAAGTTGATCTTTGAAATCTGTAAAACATTTTATCGATCCAGCTTTATAGTTTTTCCACTTTCACTACTATGGAATGTTTAATTCCTTTTTTTTTTTTGTGATATTAATAAGCTGGATACTTTTGCACTTCTCTCATAGAAATTTCAAGTGTTGCCTTACAAGTATAGAAGTCTGTCACAGTTTTCTTTTGACTTACCTGAATATCTGCCTGTAATAATTTCATTCAATACAAGGCACAAATTATTACCTCTCAGTGGGCATTTCTAACATAACTTCTTCAATCATAGCTCTTAAAATACATAAGTAAAAATACAAAAATCAGTTTGGTCTGTAGAGGTTTCCTGAAAATATTTGGAAAAGTCAGCTTGGGTTGATAATACATGCAGGTAATATAACTGTGAGAGCTGTTAATTGGCAATTGTCATTGGCAATTCAGATACTCTTTTCAGGTGATGGGAGATTACCTTCTCTTCTGGTGCTGGGACTGAGGAAGAGACAATTTTGCAGAGCCACATACCATTCTACTTTTATACTCACTGATTGTTGCTCTATTTTGTTCTGTAAAACAACATTTATGTAGAACAGCGTTTATGTTTAACAGCCAGTCCTCAAGGATGAGTAACAAACCAATAAATGTCAGAAATTAAGGCCAAATACTAAGAAAATTTCTCCTGATACTACTGAAAATAATGTTTACTGAAGCAGCACCACAGAGCAGGATATTGGAGCAATAAGCTCTGCAAGCCCAACTCTGAGTAAACGGCACCAGTACAACTTATTATTTTTGATGCAAACTTCTTAATACTGTTGAAAGATGGTAAATAGATCAGTCAGGGACAATTTTGACAGGTTAATGCACAATGAATAGAATCAGAGAATGGTTTGAGATGGAGGTAATCTAAAATATTATCTAGTTTTAGTTCAATACATGAGCTATATAACACAATTATATGACCCCAACTTAGTGACTGGCAAATGATTTAACAGTAGTATTTTTCCCTTTAAGATAAATAGTTTCTTCCACTAGGAGGTTGGGTTTTTTCCTTACCTATTTTTAGGATATTCACCTTTCTGAGACATCCATTAATGACTTAATCAACAGAAGAAAGATTGCATATTGCTTTATTCTCTGGTAAGCTGCATTCAAACTAGTTAGAAGGTCATCTGACTTTATAGCACAAGAGCCTTTGGTTTCATCCTTGGATGCACTTTCAGAGTCTCTTGTGGTTGTTCTTTTTACATCTCACAGAAAATTGACCCTGGGAGATGGTTTTTTTTCCAGATTTGTTTTCTGATGACATGAGCATATGGTGTAGATTCTTGTTGTAGAATCATTACAAACTCATTCTGCACAGCCATGATTTGCTAAAAAAAGGATGTATACAAATGTAATACTTTTTTGATTGTCTGTTATTAATATCTACCTAATTACTTGTTAACATCTGCCTAATTATAGAAATGTTATTATTATAGGATTTAATTTGATTATTTTCAGGCTAAAATATTGTCAGGTTTGTACAGTAGCTTTGCTTCAAGCACTGTGTAATCTTTTCTTTCTTAAAGGCCTATGCTAAGAAGGCTGCATTAAAAGGTGGTTTGGATAAGACTGTGAGTCTCAGAAAGGATTTGTCAGAGATGCATGAGTGGATAACACAAGCTGAGGAAGAATATCTGGAAAGAGATTTTGAGTATAAAACGCCTGATGAGTTACAGAAAGCTGTTGAGGAACTGAAGGTAAAAGATGAACTAATTCCTTAAGCTGTTTTCAAAGTTCTTTTTGAAGCTCTCATTGTAAAGAAAGTCTAACCTTTTTTTTTTTTGGAAAGTGCCTTTTCAGATCTTCTTGCCTAAAGTTAAACATAGCAGGTGGCTTGAAGTAATTTCTATGGAACATGCTAGAAGATATTTGATATTCCTCAACACTGCATTGTTTTTTTACCTCTTTGTTTTATTGGATACTTGATTTCGATGTAGCTTCAACATTCTTTTTACTTAAGGAATAATTCCTAAAAAATGAGTGTTAGCAGCAGTAAAATCAGTTTTATGTCTTCTCTTTGCATTAGAGTGAGCAGGAAAAAAAATAGGACTTTAGGATGCATGTTGGTGTCTGCCATGTATGCATATTGTGTCTTTAACATAGGAGTATGGAAACAGCATATTTTTATCTCAGTAAAGTTTCCTTCATGTGGGATGAACATGGCCTTTGGACAAAAACACTAATTTGTGATACATGCTTAAATACACTCTTGCTAAGCCACTGGATTTGGGCTTAATTCTTATTTCAGAGGTGAATTGTTTGGCTTGTGCTATTCAGGAAGCCAGATAATAACCTGGTTATCATTACATATATGACTTTACAATCTATCCAACACTTTGTTTTAAAACTCTTTATTTTCCATGGGTTTTTCCAGTGTTTGAGAGTTTCAGACCATGCAACTGATGGTGTCTTTATTTACTGAAACATACAATTTGCTGCCGGTCAGAATAAGCATAATATATAGAAATTTATGGAACAACTTAATTGTAAATGAGCTTGTGATTTTGCCGTTAAATCTGGGTACATGGATTTGTAACACAACAGGTTTTTTTTTGTTGATGTTGGGTTTTTTTGTTGTTGTTGTTGTGGGTTTTTTGTTTTTGTTTTTTGGTTGGGGTTTTTTTTTTTGTCATTTGTGGTTCAAAAATTATGATGCTAAAAGTGTTTGGAGCATTTCTTGGGGGAAAAAAAAGTACTGAAATGTTCCATTAGTCTGAGAGCTCCAGAACACTAGATGGTTGTGAGATGTTAAATTGTATTGAGCATTGTGTATTGACAACAAGATGAAACAAACGTTTTTTGGATGCATTCAAGATTATGTCAGAAAGTCTGGGAATTAAATGTCTCCTGTTATATTTTGTTTTGTTGTAGTGTTTGGGGTTTTTTCTCCCTCTAGAATTCTGTCAGAGCATTCTGATAGTTATCAGAAATACGTTTCCTTCTTAAACCAGGACTACAACTTCTCTTTTTTTTTTCTTTCCAGAGAGCAAAGGAGGAAGCCCTGCAGAAAGAAGTGAAAGTGAAGCTTATTACAGATTCTGTGAATAATTTTATAGCAAAGGCTCCACCAGCAGCTCATGAGGCTTTGAAAAAGGAGCTTGATGTTCTAATTACCAGCTACCAGCAACTCTGCAGCAGACTGAATGGAAAGTGGAAGACTTTGGAGGTTTGATATCTTGTCAGTCATTGTATTTATAGCCCTTCTAAGTGCAAGAAGTAAGGTGGAGAGCACAGGTATATTATCATATGGGATCGTGGGTAGCCCAAGGCTGTCCTCGCTTTATGAGCCATATACCAAATACCTCATGTTATGAGCTACACACAAAGTTATTTTGAGAATCGTATCTGCTGGAGAGTTGTGTTACAAGAAAAGACTGAGACATGGCTCTTAGGTCAGAGATGGCAATGGCTGCTCAAGGTTCTTATCCCTCCTGTGATCAAGCCAGGAATCTGGCTTTGTAGCAACTCTGTGATGTTCTCTTCATCAGCTCCTCTATGCATCTCTCTTCCATGGCTAAGGATTTTGACTGAATGGCCCTGAAGCTGGTCAGGTGGTGTTATCTCACCATGGGAACAGCATTTGATCTGCTGGCAAACTGAGTATTTCTCATGCATTTCGAGTTGACCCTACAGTTTTGGCCAACTCCATTGCAGATTCTTGCCATGGAACTGCCTTTATATTGTACAGTAGTCACAGTGAATTAGGTGTGGTTTTTTGTTGTGAATTTTGCAAGAGCTATATTTTGTTTATGAATAATTTGCAAGAGCTAACCTCATACAGGACAGTAATATGCCAGGGTAAAATTTATCTTGTCTAAATTTCACTGTGGAAAATTCGATGTGTAGTCTAAACTGGTAATCTATATTTACCCTGATCATCGATGATGTGATGTTGCATGTCAATATCCCTCTGTAACCCTCATTTGGTGTGAGCAAAGTTAGGTGAGATGAATTGCGCTCTGGGAAGCTTGATCTGCCAAGAGCATAATGCATTTCAATTACATTAATAACTTCTACTAACAAAAAAAAAAAAAAGAACAAAAAAAGATTATTTATGGAGAGTTTAAGTGTTTTGTTTGTGTATAAAGTGCCATTTTTATCTGCTTATTTAAGTATCTTCAGGCACTGTATAAATAAAATATTAGACATTAATTTAATTTCAGGAGAATAAGAACGTTTTACAGCATTATGTTTAGTACTCTAGCACTTAAAATGTCTATAAATTGCGCTAAATGTGTTTTAGAATTAATTTCCATAGAGATTTCTGTCTGAATTCTTAAAAGCTGGCATTTTATGAACCTGTGATTTAAGCAATTAATATGTAGAATATATAAGGAATCTAACTGCATTTTGTAATAAAGACATACATTTCTAACATGCATCTTTAAAAATTCTGCTCACTTTTATATTTATATAAGAAAACTTTACAGAAAACCTATGAAGTGGATAATATATAAAAATGAAGATTCAAGTTGTGTTTTGCAGAAGTGTTCACTTTTTCATGTTATTTTCTTTGGTTTTGCTCTGTTTAATCAAAATGACTGTCTTTTATATTAATTTGGATCATGTGAGTAGTGGGAAATAAAAATCAACTGTATGGTCCCATAAGCCTTAGATATCAACCATGTTGCTTGGGGGATAAGACATGAATGTTTTCAGTATTTTAATGAGTGAAAATTTTCAGTGAGATTTTCAATCTAAATAAACCTTTTCTTCATCAGGAGGTATGGGCATGTTGGCGTGAATTATTGTCATATTTGGATGCAGAAAATAAATGGCTGAATGAGGTTGAACGGAAACTCAAAGCAACTGAAAATGTTCAGGGAGGTGCAGAGGAGATTTCTGAGTCTTTAGATGTAAGTGCTAACTTAAATAACACCAAATCACATGTATTGATAAATTGTAAATTCCATGTCATTCTAAACAAACTATGAATTAACATTACACGTGAACAAGGTGTGAAAGTCCTAAGTTCTCACTAGATTCAACAAGCGAGGTTTTGTATTCAAATCCACCTAAATCAAACAATAATTAAATGTTGTTTGCCTGGTGTCATAGACCGTTTTGGTAACGATAAAATAAACATTCTTAAAAAAAAAAGACCTCAGTGCAGACAGTCAAAAAATGTTGAAGGCTTCAGAGAATGCAAGTTTCCATCATAGAAGTGCAACTTTGTTGATTATTCTTTAATTTTTATTCATAGAGCCTTTCAAATTTGTCGAAATTAACTGAATACGTTTAGTGCATCAAAATACAAAATATTACATTGATAATCCATTTCTGCTGTTGAATTTCATCAATTTAGATACTCAAGCAAGTTTTTTGTATTAAAGTACAAGTACTTTCACTGAACTCATTGGGCATAGTCCACATTTTTAAAATCAAGCAGTAAATTCATTGCTTTGTGAAAAATTCTTGTGCTTGGAATAAGTAGTACAGAACATTATTTGTCAAGGCATGGAAAATGATTATTTAATCTTTTTTTTCTCTATTTTTAATTTATATGAAATGTGAAATTTCTTTCTTGTGTTTTTAAGGCAAATTGGGATTGCTCTGTAGAACCTTATTTACAAAAAGGAAAATAAACTACTTTTTTTGACTTCTTTCAGTCTTTGGAACGTTTAATGAGACATCCAGAAGATAATCGCAACCAGATTCGGGAACTGGCTCAGACTTTGACAGATGGTGGAATCTTGGATGAATTGATCAATGAGAAACTTGAGAAGTTCAATACTCGATGGGAAGAACTTCAGCAGGAGGTATATTTAATGGTCCTTCCATTAAGTAGAGGACAGTCTAATGCCATTTAAAAAATAAAAAAGTTGTTTTGTTGGTACAGTCCCTAAACAAGTCACAAACAAAAATTTACATTAGAGTGGTTTCATGGATGTGGTAGGCTAACTCCAGTAGGCAGCAAAACACATCTCCTGGTGCTTTGACAGAGATTATATAAAAGGCAAAAGCCAGAAAACTCATAGATTGAGATTAGGACGATTTAATAAGCAAAAGAAAAAAAAAGGGTAAAAGCAAGTGATGCAGAATAAATTACCCCCAGGAGACTAATATTCATCCATTCCCCGTGCAATGACAACTTTGTAAACACTTTCCCCACTTCTTTTTATTGTTGAGCATGACCCTGTGTGGTGCTCAGGTCAGCTGTCCTGGCTGTGTCCTTTCAAAGCCCCTTGCCCACTCCGAGCCTGCTCACTGGAAGGGGCAGGGTGAGAAGGAGAAGTCCTGGGCACTGTGGAAGCCCTGCTAAGCAATAGCTAAAACATCCCTGTGTTATCAACACTGTTTTGGCCACCAATCCAAACCACTGAACCATACAGGCTGCTGTAAAAAAAAATTAACTCAGTCCCAGCCAAAACCAGTAAAGTAGGTAACCCCAAAATTTCAAAACCAAAGTGACCATCTAGCGGATTTAATCTTAAATTGCATATGTAGGATGTTTTCTGTGACAAAACTCTTAATGAGAAGCAAATTATTTTCAAAACGAAATATTAGTAATATCGCTTACATATATATTTTTCATTAAACAATAAGTGTATTTGTATCAATGAAAGATTTGAAAAGACGCTTCGATATAGAAACATGTAACACAAGGAGAGCCAAATCTAGCAGTATGCTATAAATATGAGGAAGATATCAGCTCAGCACTTGATGAAGATAAGAAATAATTATGAGGGAAAGACCTAGCAAAGGTCATAGACAGCCCCTTTATGACTGTAACCAGAACATGCTCAAAGATGACCTACAAAAACTGTAAAAAATTACTCAGTTACAATGATAAGTGCAAATTTTTGGAAAGCAGGTGTATCAGAAGGATGACAATCTACCATGACAAGGAAAAAAAAATTGCTTCTTTCGTGGTGCTTGAAATATATTTGTTCTTGAAAACAATGGAAGTAAACACACTACAGTAAAAATTATGGGAGAGACCTCAGCTGTTCTGAGAATAAACTTGAAGGATGGGGAGGGAAAGACCCCAGTCGGGGACAGAGCCTGGTGCAGTGCAGGCATTCAGGTAATTCTGTGTAACTGGACAGTGTCATAGCAGAAAAGTAAACATAAATTTCTGTATACCTGCTCTTTTTTTTAGCTCTTTTTTTTTTTTTTTTTTTTTTTTTTTAAATAATTTCTCTTTTTTTTAAAAGCAGATACTNTTTTTTTTTTTTTTTAAATAATCTCACTTCTGTTTGAAAGCAGATACTCTCTCTGGAATTCTGCTTCTTGGTATTTGTTAATTTTTTACTGACTTGGAGGAGAAAACTGGGAACATACAGAAGGCTTCCAGGCTGTGAGAACAAGAATTTCAAACAGTCTTTTTGAATGATAGTTGAATACTATTCAGTCATCACTAATAGATATTAAATCAAAATTCAGAAAAGCTGCAGGGATTTAGTGTGAAAAGCACATTACGAAGATGTGTGAAATTCTGGAAATTATTTAGATGAGTATATATGCAAAATATATTAGAAATTTATTCACTGATTTCCAATTTCTTTCAAAGATAGACAAAAAATTGGGGTGGAGGGCTTCTTCAAAAGCTTCTTTGAAAGCTTGATCAGGTGTTGAGTAGTTACATACTAATGGTGAGATCTGACTGTGAAGTTGAGAAACATACTTTTTTTTTTCGTAGATTCCTGATACTGAATTTTCTGTGTTGTTTGTGTAGTCTCTTGGCATTCAAGCAGCAGTCTCCTTGTATAAAATATATTACAGGCACATAACACAAACCAGCTTGTGTTCAAGGTCACTTCTTCAGACAGGCTAATTGGCAATCCTAAAGTGGTGAAGTTATTTGTTTTTATTTGAATAATTGTGCAGGTAATTACCAAGACAATAAGCTCGTGTGGGCAGAAACTGATTTGTGAAATATTTATTCACTACTAATAGAGCAACCAAACCAACCCACTTCCATATGAATGATGCTGCAAGACAATGCAGCTTTGCTGCTGAGATAGAGATTCATTTTTAAAGGCAGATAATGGTTTTATGTTTGTATGCCTTATCTTCTTTAGTTAACAAAGACTGAGTGTGTTTAGTTTGCTTTTGAACATTTGGGGCTGACTGATAAGCAAGGTATACCCTATCCTTACTTTTCAAGGACTGATTCACTTACAACTCTGTATACTGGATTTAAGAAACACTAACGAATTTTAAGCTAATATTGCAAGCAACTATCATCCCTTGTTATGTTGAAAGTGATTTACATTCTTTCCAGCAAACTTCAAAAATGACGATCAGATATTCTTGAGACTGTGCTTGCAAAAAGCTGTACAAAACATTATTGTTCACATGGGCTTTACACTAGATTCAATTATTATTGTTGGGTCCTGTCTCTTAATTCCTTTTAGGACTCCCCTGGAGGTTACCTTTGGTTTCTTTCTAAGAGCACACATTCATCATTTGACACAATTTTTCTGTTTTGCTCTCCTCTCCAGAGGAGAAAGAATATTTCACACCCCATCTCCACATGATTGTTGGCTGCTAAGAGGGCTGCTTTCACAAGTTCTGAGGCATTATCTGCCTGCAACCATAACCTAAAGAGATAGAAAAGTCTTCCCTGGTATAGTTTCCAGGTTTGGAATTCAATTGATCACAGCTGAATATCACTTAATGTCTGGGAGGTCAAATATTTGTAGCCACTTATTTGAAAAGCACACTGCATAATATGACTAGAACTTGCAGAAGAATTAGTTCTAGGCTGGAGGGTATTAAAAATTCATGGGTCCAAAGATAATGTTTTGAATTTTAAAAAATGTGTTTCTAATTTAAGTCTAAACACAAACATTAATCTACTCTGAGATTAAGCAAAGATTCACATGTTTGGAATTTGATGTGAGGAGTAGAGAGAAGTTAATATATATCTCAGTCACAATCATTATAACACCAAGAGTCAGGTTAAATTTTAAAGTAATTTAAACAAGAAGGAATTTTAAAGCTTCCTAACTTTTTAGCTTTGCCTGTGGCAACATTTCTCAATAATAGAAGAGTATAACCGAGCCACAAAAAAAACCCCCAAAAGCTAAGATTTCTGCCTTTCTTAACAGAACCTTTTCCATGAGCAGTAACTTAAAACCTAATTAATGAATTTAATTCTGCATTTTAAATAAATACACCCTGTAGTAAAAGTGCTATAATTTTCTAAAGGTTTTGTTCTATTACTCTTCCACAGCCCAACTATTGAGTACTGCCTCAACACTATTTGGTTTTAACCGTAAAACTCTAACCAACATCTTAGTAACTGCACGTGTGACTGATGTCATTAAATAGATGAAATGTATTATTTAAGCAGAAAGTGGCAATATCTATAAATACGACTTTACAACATTCAACATCAAAGAATTTACTATGGTCCTTTCCCTTAATATTGTTTTCTTAGTATGGGTAATATGCAATGTTGCTATTTCCTGCATTCACTGTTGGCCTTTAGTAAGTTGTAAACAGGTTTATGCAAGACATCATATCATAGAAAGTGTTATGTTTATCATAAACCCACTAAAATTCTATAAAAACCCTGTAGAGATTTAAATTAAAAGTTTATTCCATAAATATTTTTTTTTTTGTTTCTCTTTCATTCTAATAGTGCCTAACAGCAGATTTTTTTTCCTTGAACTTGTTTTCCTTGACAGCTGTCAGCATTTTGCTGGCTCAGAAATAATTAAACTGTTGGTTATTTTCCTGAGATTTTCTATTTAGCAATTAACTGTCAGCTACTTCTCTTTAGAGACCAAAGCCTTCAGCTTTATTGAATATGATCTGATAGCAAAGCTGGAGCTTCTTGTTATCTTCTCAGACCCACACTGCAGTATTAAGCCATCTATTTTTTTTCACAATGAAATAGAAACCCCATAATATTTCAGGAAACAAATAAACAAATGAACCACCCAGAACATCATAAATTAAAATATTTTTATATCATAGATACATAAAATTTCAGCTCTCAGCTCTCACATGTCTTTAAAAAATAACATGTAGATTTTCACACGGAGGCATGGATTGTAAGGACAAATTTGAAACTCAGGTTCAGATATGTAAGTGTGTAGTATCACTACTCCTTTTTGTAAAGCATTCTAGTGCTTATGTCCACCAACAACTCTTTCCTACTGAAAGAGAAGAAGGTGGCTTCTCAGTATTGTGGCATTCTCCTTGGTCGAATTAAGTAAATATTCTGCAATGCCAGTGGTAGTACCAGGGACCTACTTAGTGAAAAAGATGAGGATTTTGAATCAACTGTTGTGTACTGTAGAAATATGTTATATTACATGAATGTATCATACCTTTTATAAGATTATTGTAAAGATTTTCATTACATTTTTTGTGGGAATTCAACAGGTCAGCAATGGGCTTGCCTTTAGATGAATATGCAGGACAGGATCAGTTTCCAGTAAGCAATACAGACAAAAAAATTAAGACAGCACCTGTTTGTATCTGAGAAAATGATCACCACTCTACTATTTCCCAGAATTCAGCTGTGTGGCTCTTCTCCCATTGCCAAAATAATTCCTCTCTTCTACTGCTGCGTTCATATCTTGGTCTGACGTGATACATTCATTCACTTAAACTGTTCACAGCTTTGGGAAAAGATGTACTTTCAGCTCACTTGGAAGAGGCAGAATGTCACACAGGTTCTCAGGCTGTAATCAAATTCTCTCTGAGGACAATGAAAGGGGAAATTTTTGTCTTTGTGTATGTGTTGAGTGCACATAAAGACATCACAAGCATGAATATGTATTTATCTGACTTTATATTTGCTTGAGATACAAATGTAAAAAATTCAGTTACACTCAGGCAACGATTTGTTGTAATTTTTTCTTAAGCTAATCTGCTATAATATTTGATCAATGAGTTTGGGAATCTTTTAATTTTTCCAGTTGTGTTCTAAAATGGGATTTTGATGTATGTAGTTTCTGATGATATCAGCACAAAGATTACAATTTTTCAATCACCACTTATTTTTTATAGTGTTTTAGACTTTGGGAATTTGCATGCATTCTGCTGCTTCATTGCATGCATACAGTCTGCTTCAAAGGCTGGCAGCAAATGTACCTGTACTTAAACAAGTCCCTAGTTGCAAATAGTAGTTAGCATGGGACAGCATTTGATAGAGGTTCAAAGCATCAGGTGTTGCTATAAAACCAGTTTTTCAGATAAGCATAACACCAAATTTTTGTCCAGTATATTGAATTCTCCAGAATGTGCAGACACTTATTTGGATGACTCATAAGAACGGAACTTTATCACTGTCTTATTTTAGACAGTGAGCTTTTCTGCACATAAGGACACTGCGTGTGTGTTAGTCCTAACACAGTAAAGACAGGGAGGTTCTTCCATGGTTCTTCCAAGCTTCCAGGAGGATGACCTTACCCATTAGATGTAAAAAGCTACTTATCCTGTTTCTGATCTAATGTGTCTTTCAAGCTCCCCAATAATGACGCAAATGGGTTGATAGAGAGTCTGTATCTTAGCCAGGCTTACAAATCAGTAGTAAGTATTGCCAAAGTAAATGGAAGCTGTGGTTTTTAAATTCAGCTGTGTTTTTTAAACTCTCTGCTTTGAACAGGCTGAGAAGATTTTTACATTAAAATCTCAAATCAGATGAACATAAAAGTAATTTAAGTAGCAAGCCTTAGTAATGCAGTAGGGTAATAATACCTTGGTGGTTTAGGTGCTCCCATTAACACTGACAGCATGAGGCTGGTATGTAAAGCTGCTCAGTTCCACAGAAGGTTCCTGGAACTGGCAGTGGTACAAGATTATCTGATCAGTTGTTTTGAAATAGCACAAAGCAGCTTACAAAAACAAATATAGAAAATACTGGTTGGATCCCTATCCTATAACTAAGTCAAACAGCTAGCAAGAATGCTCACAAGAAATAATCTTTTTCATTTGTTATATGTGAAGCTCTGTAAGAATCTGAGCTCTGTGAAGAAGGTACAGATATATCAAATATTCTCACTGAGTTGCTGAGAGATATTTTTGTTCAAGGCAAGAGTGTTGTAATGGGTATGAAATCAAATTAAAGTACAGCTGGCTTACCACAGAGAAAACGTGTGATTTGACTTGAAAAATGGTGGGATACCTAGCAATGTTATTTAAAAGGTGCTTGCTTTCGCCTTTGATTCATGTCAAAGAAAGTTAGTCACCTTATTCTATGGTCAGCAATATGGCTGGGCTTGTACACAGAAAAACTGTGTTGCATTTGAAGTTGTTGGTAATCATTGTGTGCTTTGTATAAAGCAGAAACTCTGCTAGGCAGTAGCTGGGGTCCAAGTAAAATATGAGTCTGTAGGTAGACACAAAGACAGATGGAAGAACGTACCGGGTTATTTATTACCTGATAAATGCCTTACTAAAATGTTGCAAATAATATTTAAAGCTGACTCATTTATGTGAAGTGTTTAATGTAAGTGTATTCTAAGGACAGCTTGGATAGAGAATTTATTGCCCTGATTTGTTAAACCATAAACTGAGCTCCTTTGAAAGGAAAAGATCCTTCTCCAAAAAAGGATCGTGTATAAAGCCATGGTGGCGCTGCTGGGGGACTAGAAGCAAGATTCAACTTTTCAAATTTTTTTCCTCACAGGAGGAAAAAAGTAGGCATTGTCTCTTCCAAACAGCTATTTATGCTTCATCTAAGAGAAATCCAGCTCAAGAGAGTCTTTATCCCTCTCACTTACTGAGGTGGATTGCCTTGGATAGGATTGTGATGACAGTAACCCTATTCTCAGTAAACAAAGTCTCTTGAATTATATAATAAGATCAGGAGGACCTCTCTGCCTCAGAAAGACAGCACTGTCAGGATGGTTTGATGATGCAGCTTTGCCATCTTGCACTCTGAATAGAAATCCTCAGTTTACGCATTGTTTTTTTGGGATCGTTCGTTTTTTAGAACTTGTCTGTGCAATCTGGGTGTTGTTTGTTTCTTACCGAGAAAACTGAATGGGTGGCAAAAAGATGCGCAATTTATCCTACAAAAAGGTGGCTGAGCACAAGTCAGGAGACCTGTGTCTGATTCTTTGCCTGAATTTTTGGGGAAAAAAAAATGTGTGGAAAAAAATGTATTATATGCATTATTACTGTGAATGCTGATAACGTTGTCGTTGTTTTTAGGCCGTGAGAAGACAGAAAAGTCTTGAACAAAGTATTCAATCTGCACAGGAGACTGACAAAACACTGCGCTTGATCCAAGAGTCTCTGGCTGTTATTGACAAACAGTTAACAGCCTACGCTGCAGACAGGGTGGATGCAGCGCAGGTCCCTCAGGAAGCACAGGTAAGTTATACACAAGTTGAGCTTATGTGTTTACTAGTTTTCTTAATCAACCAAAGAGTGTTTGGTTGTCCTTCAGCCTCTCATTAAGGAGGATTTGCAACATGATCAGCATGAAAGTGCAAGTAAATTTTGTGTAGGATTACTTTGAGAAGTTTAAGCTACTCTACTAGTAAAGTCATATTTTCCTTCTGGTTTATATTATACACTAGTCCAAAAGATGTAAAAAGCTATAAATAGCATGGAAGACTATGCAGTAGTTTTAAAATGACAAGGATAAGCAATGTGATTCTTTAAAATCCAGCTCCCATCACAGAAAGAGAAAACTCATCATCCTCAGTGCTCTTAGCTGGCTCTTTCGCAAAGTTGATTATGTGGCCTAGAGTTTGTTACTAAATTATTGAAACATAGACAACATTGTTAATTATTTCATAATGTGCACATCAATGTATTTCTATTTAGATTTTACAGCTCACATAATTTCAATGGAAAAAGCTTTTTCCAATCTTTACATATGGTTTATTGAGCCTTTGAAATAAAAATGTACATCTAATTATTATTTTTGCTCTTTCATTCTTTCTTCTGTAAGGTCTACTTTATTGCAGCATTAAGAGGGTAAGAATATGAAGGAAATGAAACCAAACATCTCTGCAATAAAGCTATTAACACTCTACAGTATTATATACCTCAACTTTTCTGCTAATTCCATCTAAATTTAGGCAGTCAGATTATGAAAGTAAACAAACAGGGAAAAAAGTTACAGGGAAGTTGAAAATGAATGCTTTTATAATGATTTCAGAAGAGACATTCCATTATGTTTTTTTGGCATGTCTGTAGAGTTTTAAATCTTTCTAAAAAAATTATTATCTTGTAAGGAGTAGCTTAGATGATCTTAAATATATTCAGAGCTGAATATATGCAGCCCTGAAAATCATTTCTTCTCTCCTTTACGACATAAAGGTTAATATGTCTTTTGAATTAACATGTAGATAGAAGTACCCTTTCAGTTACTTTGTGTGTGTGTGTGTGCACTTGTAGGTACATGCAGGTATTTCTATGTGTATTTAGGGACTATAAATGCTGTATTTGGAAAATAGGATCACATCTGGATTCAGTCTTACTTTGAAAATATTTTTTATCCTACTTTATTTTATTTTAATTTATATCAATATAAAATCAGATTTAGACAAATTGTTTCAGTTTGAACCCTAAACAGTGTTAGCTGTTAACTCTCTTGAATTATTTTTCTCCTTCCTAGATATATGAATGATGTAAGCAATTTTTTAACAAGATAAAAATTAACATTTTTTAAAAGATGCATCAGTTTGATTTCTTATCTTGTAATTATATTAAGTGAATACATTAAAAAATTGGATATGAAAATGTACTTTTTTTTTTTTTTTCTGGTGTGTTTGGGCCCTTACGTGCTTCACCTATCTCATGGATACATCTGGTTTATGTGCATCCTCAGGTACTTTATTGGGAATTACTACAGACTGTGTAAAAGGAAGTAGTTCAGAATTTCAAAAAGTGAAGCAGCACAAAACCTGATCAACCTTAATTAGCACACTTTCATAGGAAAATTTCAGCTCAGTGCCTTTGCAGAACTTTTTATTTTTCTTGAGATTTTATTGTCTAATGTCAGGTTCACCTGATTGTATTATGTCCACTGTGGGAAAACCAGCATAGAGGCTGCTGAGTTTTTCCCTTTCATGTTTTTATTTTATGGTGCCAGTGAGACCTAATGAAAACAAAACAAAAAAAAACTTAACTAACAACTGAACAGGTTTAATGCAAATATTGAAGTTCTCTGAAGTTCAGTTGTGAAACTCTTTAAAATCCTTAGAGGGAAAGGGAATAAACAATCATTTTTATGAGGGCAAATAGACTGAGTCATTCCTTCAGCAGAGAGCCACCCCAGGCAGTGGCAGAACAGCACATCCTGAATGGCCACATCTCCTGTGGAGCTTCTGCTGGCACAGTTCTTTTGTAGAGCTGGAAATAGTTCATTCATATAAGATACCTACAATAGTGTCTGCACAGCTGGAATGGGAATCTTTCAGTCAGTGGTGTTGCTTTCTGGGCAGGGATCAGTTTATCCATGCTGAGGGATTTAGCAAACCATTCAGCAATGTGTGTTGCATTTCTAAAAGAACATATGGGGAAATTCATAATCAGAAAGCTGATGAGGGCTTGGGAGCTCTGCGTGTTTGCTTCAAAATATTCAAATCCAGTTAGAGCATTGATAGGAGGAATAATCTTTGTTTCAGATGATCAGAAATTAACCTGAGAAAATCATATTTAAACCCTCTTTTTAAGGTAAATGATCAGTTTAACTTATTCAGAAACTTGACAGAAAGAAAGGGGAGTCAAATATGTGCTGTTCAACTTCTCCGTAGGATCACTTTCTGAATATAAATTCTGTGTGCTTCTTACTCCACCATGTGGCACTGAGAATTTAGTGCTAGAGAGCAAATGTTACCCAAATTATTTGGAGTACAACTAAAGATGTTGTATTCAGACAAAAAATCCTAACAGCAAGCACACAGATAAATCAGTTCAGATTCCTCAAGGTCCAGTGATGACAAAACCTCGAGTGAGGTAAATTTTAAAGCAATATTCCAAAAAGAAAGATTGTTTGTATGCTTGATCTCATGATCCCAGTGGAAGACTCTTTCGTTTTCTAAACTTGCCAAAGAAATACAGAGAACGAAGCCATCGTCACAAGAATTTTCAGTTGGTCACTTTTTTTTTCAAGTATTCTTTAACTGACAGGAAGAAAATAAATCTGTACCAAAAATATTACATTTATATGAGAAAATATTTTTCAAATAATTATTTGTAGCTTTATTCAATGACTTTTGATGGAAGAGAGAATTTCCACTTTGTTCTTCTGCTTAGTCTGAGTGACTACATGAATATTTTTACCTTCTAGGGGAGAAGATAGACTTATTTCATTTCTCACCTGATTGTGACAAATCACTTGTCTGTTGTTCTCCCCAGTCAAACTATGTAAATTGTGGTGTGGAGAAGACCTCAATATTATGTTTTTGAAAAGTGCAAAAGTAATCTGCCTTTTTGATAAACTCCTTGGATAATTTTCTGTTCTGTAGTGATAAGCACTACATGCCTGGCTGTTTTCTGAGTGAAGATGGCCATTAATCTATTTTTATAGTATCTTTGTGCTTTGTTCAAAACCAAAGTTAATGTGATTAATACAATGGCAGAATTGTTCAGTTGCTCAAGGTGTTACTTGACAAGAATGATGCTGTGCTTCATTGCCTTCAGACGAATATTTTGGGACAAAGAACTCACAGTTGTCTACTTAGGAAAATGTTAAAATTACTTACACTTACCTTTCCTCTGCTGGAAATTGTGAGAATGGTTTTGTTAAGCCATATGTGGATCAGCAGTCAAAGAGGGAAGAGCTGATAAGTGTTACTCAGAAGTGTATTTTGTTACGTGTTAAGTTTGAATGTCTATGCAGATTTCTGTACTATACAGGTTGTCACCCTCTACACATCTCCATAGCATCTGAACACTGTTTTGAACTGCATTTGTCATGCCCCACTTATTCAGTCTTGCCTTGTCAGTCATGGTTCTACCCTGTTCTACATTTCTCATTTGGACTCTTCAGTTAATATTTCTTGAAAGTCAGTGTCCATATCTAAGTATGCAGTTTGAGTTAAGACTTACTTGTATGTCATTCATGCTGTAACATCATTATCTAGATGTATTATATGCTTTTATTTTTATATTTATATATATATATATATGTGAATACAAGTTTTGCAAATTTCCTGAAAGATTGCCAACAATGGCAAATGAGAATCCTTAACCTGTAAGGCACAAAAATTTATGCACAACAGTATTGCTTCATTACATACAGTACATATATTCTGATGTTCTAGAAATTAAATGAAGGCAAGTTTTGCTCTTTATTAAAAAAAAAAATAGAAAAGAAATAGACAGGAGCCACTGAGAAAAAAAGAGATGGGGATAATAGCAGAAAAAATACTGTTTTCTTATGGATGTTAAGAAGTCAATGCAATAAATTTGCGAGTCAAAAGAGACACAAAAGTCAAAGTGGTCATTTGAAAATTGAATGATAATGGGCATCATAGGCAGGTGTTATAAATTCTTTTATATCTCTTCAGGACTGATTTAATCTTTCTGCCTGTGAGCAGCAGTAGCAAATAAATAATAATAATAATAAAAAAAAAAAAGCCGTACTAACTTTTCTTTTAATCTTTCCTCTAATGTGTTCTCTCCAATTCCACATTTTGATGTCAGAGTAGATGATGCTTCATATCTCTCCTGCAGAGCAATTTAAAGAAGTAAGATAGAACAATCTCTATGCAATGTCCCATAATACCTAATTGCTTAAACACTACCCTTATCTGTAATGTGCCATTCTGACCTATTCAGATAAGAACTGTTCAATTGTATGCTTTGCAGAGTGACTCTGAGGTTGAACAAGGTAAATTGGAAAATGCAACCAAAAACCAGCTCGTTGATGAGGTGCAGAAGCAAACTGTTGAAATACTGGCTGTGATATAGTATATTTTTTAACATTCGGATTTGCTTCTTCCATTTATATGCAGTTCTAATATACAAGACATCAAGAAGTTATTTGGCTTCTGGTACTAACTAATCCTGAATCACCACCAGTGTGGTCTGTGTGTGGCACAAAAGTGGAAGATAATCCTGTTACAACTCAAACACACTTCAAGGGGAAATTTTAAACTTAGACAAGGGAAAAATAAATGCTGAGCAATTAAATAAACCTTCTCTTCTTGATGGAATCATTCTTTCATTTGACCATTTTTGTTTTCCCAAAAATTAAATGTCATACTTAGAAAAATTCTGTTATTTGCTCCAGATGTTGCTGGCCATTCATTAAATAGAGGGTCAAGGAGAACTCAAAATATAAAAAAATCAAAAATATACAATTATGATAATTTTAGAAGAAAAAATCATCTAAATTTGGAGCTTTCTGCTAGTCATTTTGCTTTTACAAATACTTTGCTTTAGAAAAATATTTTAATTCTCCAAATAGTACTGAATAATTTAGAGTCACATATATATATTCTTGCAATTAAACTTAGTAAAGACTTAATGGTTTCATATATTTTTGTAAGTCTTTTTCTCTGAAAATTTAGTTTAATATGTTTTCAATATAACTTGAATTTAAATATAATATACCTTTCAATATAAAGCAGTGAAAAACTGCTTTCAGTAAAGTGTTGAAATACATAACACATTATAATGGTATAGAAGTCATTATAACCATGTAATATCCGTATAAAATAGGCAGCATATGGTGTACACAGCTTTGTACTTAATAACCTATGAAAATGTGATTAAAAATACATGTATATTAATTTTTATTATAAAAGTTACTGTAGTGTAAGATAAATTTATGTGCGTGTATTTCAAATACAAAATTTCTGGTCTTCAGAGTATCTGAAAAATGCTATATACCATTTAAAAAAAAAGATTAAATATAAAATCACTTTTTAAAGCAGGAGTAATGGCCTCAAATGCATCTCATGATGGGAGCATACCTTCGTGTCTTTATTTCATAGGGTAATTTTTCTCATTAGTGCTGTCTAGCAATTCTGCTAATAATTTCAATTTCCTGTTTTCCAACAATTTAAACATAAATATATGTGAATCATCCTGAACTATATTGTAATAATACATTTTCTGGGAATTCTTTTCCATTACATTGCACTAGCCAACACTGTTTAAGTTAATTATTTCTTGTAAGGTTGATTTATGGTGAACCAAAAAAACTGATGTTTTTCTTTGGATCACGCTCTGATTTTACAGACAGACTTAACCAGAAATGCATGTTAGAAAATACATTGTTAGTGTAATAATGAACTGCATGTCACTCTGCATGTAACTACAGAAAAGTGATACTGAACATAGATTCTGGTCAGTAGAACACCACGAATTGTGTACTGTTTTAGATATAGCACAGCTCTCTGAGATGATGTTATACTTACAGGATACTTCGATCAGTTTTCTCTCACCTTGCCTGGTGATAGTGTGAAAATAAGAATGATTAAGAATAATCAAGAAAATAACTTTTCTATTTTTTTACCATTATTAACGTTTAATGTTCTTACTAATGAAAACTGTTATTTTACTTCAGAAAAAATAAATTCGATCCCTTAATCATCTTTGTCACCGTCTGCTGGAGCCGGTCCAGGTGCTCCATGTTTCTCTTGCAGTGAGAAGCCCAGAGCTGGACACAGCATTCCAGATGCAGAGCTGAGTAGAGGGACAGGGTCACCTCCCTCTTGCTGCTGGCAGTGCTGTACAGACTAGTACTGCTGTTCAAGGTGTTTCAAAATCAACTGTTCCAAACAATTCAAACAGCACACACTTTTCCTTCAAACCTTGCTGATGGCTGTCTATGTTTTCCAACAGAAAATACAATCTGAACTAACAAGCCACGAGATTAGTTTGGAAGAAATGAAGAAACGAAACCGGGGTAAAGATGCTGCCAAAAGAGTGCTTTCCCAAATTGATATAGCACAGGTAGGCAAATTTTATTTCCTCCATTTTTCCTTTATTCATTCGGATGAGTAGTATGAGTGGTACTGTTACTCTGCCATGAAGTGTTCTTAAGGTATCTCCTCTGCTTTAGCTGTTCCTCTCTAGCCAGAAAACCAGAGTGGATAAAGCATACCATCCGTATCTTCTTACTGCTTATTTTTCTGTTCCAGCCTTCCTGTCTCATTGGCAGCAGTTCTAGGGTGTGCAGGACTGATGTAACCAACTGGTAGGGACACTGTATAATAAGGTGTGCTTTGAATGTGCTGAAGTTTCAAGAGATAAAACTAGAGTGAGGCTTTTTTGATACAACTTTCGAGGTATTTGAAAATATTTGCAGTTAAAAATATGTCAAAATATTTGAAAATACTTAGTAGAACTGCATTGGAAATACAAATTATGCTGAGCTGTACAATGCAGACATCAGTTTAAAATGTTAAATAATGTGTTATTTCATCTAGCTTAATAGACACAGAGAGACCTTCTTGAAAATGAAGACTGAATAAACACCAGAGAAAAATACACATTTTTACCCATTAATGATGGGCTCTAGGCTATTTTGCTGGAGGTTTTTTGGGGGGTTTTTTGGCATTTTTTGCTGGTTTGTTTTGGTTTGGTTTTTTTGTAGGTGGCAAAACAAACTGTCATAATGCATTGGAAAGACAAATAATTTCATTATGGCCATTTTTTTATTCATCTCAGTCAAGAATTTCTAGGCACCTCAGTTTGGGTTTTAATTTTTATCATGGGTAACATGAATTGCTTTTTAGCAGTTAACTAATTAGCAATTAACAAACTGACTTTTTTTAATGTTTCATCTTATCTACAGGACTAGCTTTTCTTTATTGAGAATATTAATGTTTCCTCATTTTTCTGCCTTTCTTCATACTAACTCAACTTCTGATGGTCTCCATGGCAGCTGTGAAGTTGCCCATATTTCATCAGTGAAATGCAGGTATCAGATGACTGTGCAAATAAATGTTTGTAAATTCAGCAACATGCAAGGGAGCATTACCCTTTCTAGATGCCTGTTTTGTTAATCCACCTTTGTGCAGATATTTTTTTTGGTAAGGTTTCTTTAGATAACGATGCAAACCAGTTTGAGGTTTGAAGAATTGGTGGAGGTCGTCTTGAGACACTGCTTTGCTAATATTAGATAAAATATAAACAAAAAAAGTAGTAATTTACATGCATAATGTACATATCAATTGCCAAAACAGGCAGAAGCTGAGCTCTTTGTTACAGATACTTATGACTATGTTTGTAAATTTATCCTGGCTCTTTGTATTATTGTAGGCTAAGAGTTAAGTTCTGATTTTTAAATTCAAGGGGGAAAGTATGATTAGCAAAATAAAAATCTATTTCTGCCATAGTTATATAATACCTAGTTAGTCCTAACAGTCTGAGAATTGTTACAGGAAAGTAAAATATTTTCTAAAAAATGACTATTTTTCAAAATTCGGTACTGAATGCTTTTCTGATCAACTATTTGAATACATGCTCAGTTGTCTCTTCTAGACTGACTAATATATTAAAGCATACTGAGACTTTTAGATAAACGGCTTTCATCTTCCTGTCATTCTTCTTTATAAATTTTCTATTTTAAAAATGACTTTTTGAAACAAAGTGATCAGAAATTAACGCAGTTTTCAGGTACAAAATAGCTAATACAATGACTTCTGTGCTGTGACAGATACCTCATTTTTGTTTTCTTTATGTTCCATATTGTTCCAAATACCCACTTTGCTTGTTTTGCTGCTTTAAAGCATTGAGATGATATTATTTTAAAACTGTTGGAGGTAAATAGAAGTATATAATACAGCTGTTATTTTTATCTGTGAGAACTTGAGTGAGAGTGCTAAAAGGTAATTTAGATCACACCTGTATACTAAGCTTAGTGTTTCCAACATGGATGGTGACTAATACAGATGTGACAATGCAAGATTCCCACAGGATTTGATCTTCATCAAATTGAAGTGTCAGAAGAGAATGAAAAACTAATTTCATACAAATTTAGTGTATGCAAACACACTGAAGAAAAATAAGACCACTTATTCCTACCCTTGTTTCCTCCTTTTATTTAATTGTCCACTTATTTATTGACAGAAAGTCTTCCTTATCTCATTGGATCTCAATTTCATAAAACGTGTTTAGTGAGTAAAGTTGTTGGAAGCAGTTGCTGGATATTTACACACTTTTCTGTTGTACTCCAGATTGTTTGCTGCTCATGATTCCTGCCTCCTTTTCAGAAATCTGATAGATGTGGGAAGAGTTTTTACCCATGCCTATGTATAAACCAATTCTGTGCCTTAGTACAGTATATTGAAATTTGTATAGCACAGACCACACTGTAGTGGAATAAAGTAACCAGGATTTGAAGATAAAAAAATCAGAAGTGTGTTTGCAGATGCTGAGTTCCTATTTAATTACTTAACTATTTCTTAGTGACATTTATTCTTTTTTTCTGTTCCCCAGACAGTTGAAAAACTTATTCAATAATACTTCACTCTGTACTTCTGTAGAGAAATTAGTTCTTTTTCAAGTAGATAATAAAAATTCTTTTTCTTTGCTTTATTTTTAATTATTTCCCCCTCCCCCTGAGCTAGGGATCATTGTGAGCAAGCAGTCTAATTAATGCACAAAGACAGAAAATTGTGAGAATTGTGCAATTAGAAGCCAAGCTTGTCACAGATTTTTTTCTGCCTTCAAATTGATTTCTTTTTACTCTAGGTCAGGCTTTTTTAAAAAATTGAAATATAAATCAATTTCATACTCTAAATCTTGGGGTTTATGCTAGACCTACTTATGGCCAAGCCACTTTATTTAGGTTTCTTTGAAGGACTAAAAGATGCATTCCTCATACCAAGAAGCAGCAATGGATGGAGTTGAAGAGCATTCACTCTGCAATGTGGATGGCTTATCCTCAAGCAATTAAATCCGTCTTCTCCCCACATCCCCAAATATTTTGCATATTGAAAAGTACAAAACTTCTCCCTTTCTTTATGTGTGTATAGGGGCTCTTATGCCACAGGCTCTGCTGCATCCAGTGCCCTGGATGATGGAAGAATTTTTATCCTCCAGTGAAGACCCAAGATTCTCTGCCACTGGCATCTTCCCCAAAGTTTTATATTCTTTTTATAAGAAACAGTTGATTGACAATGGATTCTAAGTATTCTGTAACAGGACTAAGACTTGTCGTGAGCATTGATTTGATTTCACACTTGCTACTCACCCATGTTTACTTTTCAGAAAAAGCTCCAGGATGTGTCCATGAAGTTTCGCTTGTTTCAGAAGCCAGCCAACTTTGAACAGCGCCTCCAAGAATGTAAAAGGATACTAGATGAAGTGAAATTGCAAGTGCCCAAGCTGGAGATGAAGAGTGTTGAGCAGGAAGTAGTACAATCACAGCTGGATCATTGCATGGTGAGTACTTAAAGATGCTATCTTTCTATTGGCTTTATGCAGAGAAAGCTAAAAATTACAGATTATTGTCCTGAATTCAGATGAGAAACAAAGTATCAGCTACACCAAAAAATCCAAAACCCAAACAAACAAACAAAAACCCCCAAAAAACAACAAAAAGCCCCTTCAAAACTCTAGCCATGCACTTTAACTATGTGAGAATACCAGTTAGGATCCGCTTCTAATTCCCACTTCTCCTCTTGCATAGGAATTTCTCTCCCTGGATTGGCTCTGTTTTCCACAATATTCTGCAGTCATGGAACTCTGTGATGAAACCAAAGGAGGTGTTACAGGGCACAAGTCTATTCTAGCCAGGAAACACAAAACATAATGGAAAACCATAGATTAAAACTTCCATGAGGTGGCATGCTATGACTTTCTTTCAGTTCAAGAGCAAAAGATGACCTGAATATGTCCTAAAGAATATGTGGAAAATCTGTACATATCCCTTTAACATCACTATAATCCTGTTCCCCTTTACTCTTGAAAGGAAGTCAAGCTAAACACAGTGTTTTTGATGATTATAAAAAGAAGATTGTAAGAGCAAAAATAGCTGGTTTCTCTTTTTTGTTTTGTTCAGCTGTATTTTGTTTGTTTGTTGGGGTTTGGTTTGGTTTGGTTTGGTTTTTTTTGCCCTGGGGCAGTGGCATGCCTGAAGATTTCCTCCTCCCAACCTCTTTCAGATTATGAATCTAGAAAGAATTTAAATTAAAAAAAATAATCATGGGACAAGTCAATGTTACTGCTTTAGATCTTTGGATTTTCTTAAATGAAACTGCTCTTAAATTCATATTCTTGTTAGAATGGCATTCTTATTAGCATGATGTGGTAATTAGAAGCTCTGTACTGAATTAAAGTGTCTTCACTCAGCAGCTGGCTTTTGCAGCTCTGATGTATTTTGTGGAAGACTTACAGTGGTTTTAGAACATCTTCAACTACAAGGATTCTCATAAAGTTCCTTTTTTCAAAATCTAGTTGTAGTATATCATCAGAATTCAGACAATGTGCCTCATAAAACAGCATCCTAATTTTTTGACAGGTTTTCTGTAACGAAAAATTTATCATCATATTAAGCAATTGTACTATATTCTTACTACCTTTAAGTAAATAAAATAGTAATTGTACGTTTTAAGTCCTCCTCATTTTGTTATTTTTTTATGTAGGTTTTTTTTAATTAATTAATTTTTTTGGAGTATGACACTTACTAAAGGTAGGGATAATCCTCTATCCTTCCAGTCTCTAGATTTAGCACTATGAAAAAAATGACAGATTTTAAAATTAGTGGCTATTTGTAGTTCAAATACATGCAGCATTCTGTATGAGTTGAAAGAAGACGTCTTTTGTTTTAAATACTGCATTATCTAAGTCAGTTTGAGAACAACCTCTGTCACAGCCTAAAAAAATTAGTAATGGTGTGTACTTTCTTATGTATAACATTTCTCATCCTGGCTTCAGTGACATATCTTTGAGGTCACTCTTTGTAAAGGTGGGCTGTTCTGAGTGTGTTCATTTAGATTCTGTATACCTTCAATGGTCTTTTCTAGTTTTCATCTTTTAATGGTGGTGTTTCACTTTTGTATTTCTATTTGATTAGAAATTATATAAAAACCTGAGTGAGGTGAAGTCTGAAGTGGAAACAGTGATAAAAACTGGGAGGCAGATTGTTCAGAAACAGCAGACAGAGAACCCAAAGGAACTGGATGAAAGGCTTACAGCTTTGAAGCTGCAATATAATGAATTGGGTGCAAAGGTAAGTTCTGTGTTTTTAATACAAAACCATGTACTGGCAAGTGAAAAATAATCTTGATGTGGTAAGTAAATGGGTTTCAAGGTTCTCCCAGTGGGACAGAAGGAATGGAGGCAAAGGCAGTCATCAACATGGCTACTCAGTTGCTCTGAGGGAAAAAGCCACCATCTAGGAAGATAAAAAATTCCCTTATTACAATTTAAATTTTACTTTCTTAGTATGATAATTTTTTTTCCTTCTAGTTCATTGGTTTTTAGAGTTCAGATGGACGATGTTCTTTCATTTTGATGCCTCAAAGAGTTACTTCAGAAGATTACTTAGAGTAAGTTTTACTTAAAGAGCTACTTCATAAAAGAGAAGATTCTACATTTTAAATTCCTTCTGCCTCTGACTGTACAGATCTTACAGTATATAATTTCCATTTTTTGCTGTTCAAAAATCTGTTGAACAAAAAGCTCTTGCCGCTGAAGCTTTCCTCGGGAGACTCTTGTGCACCACTGTGCTTTGTGGGTTTTGCACTTGCACGGGGTCAGTTTTTGACATAACCGGTCCCTGATTTAAATTTCAAGAACCCTGACTTGCATTTTCACTGTATCTTAATATGTAAACCACTTCCCAATGGGAAAATGTTTTGTTTACTCAATTTTTCCTAAAAGTCAACTAAACAGAGTCAGCTGGACAGGCTCCTAACCAATATTAACAAGACTCAGAAGAGAAATTGTGGCACTGTCCTAAAAAAGACTTCATTTAAATAATTCAGTTAACAACTGTCCTTCATTAATCTTTTTTCTTCCTCTTGCCCTCATTAGAACTATTCAAACAACTAAAACTGTAGATTAGAGTAAATTTGGTGCTATGACTGGATGACTGATAATTGTGAATGACAGATAATACCTGTCTGTTTATTTCTCAAATTTATACACTTGAAAAACACGAAACAGGACAGGAAGCAAATTCTTAATTTTTTTGATAATGATTTAAATCGTAAATTATTACTAGCTAGGAAAATGAGCCCATGGTAATACTGAGAGTCAGTATGTGGTTTAAACAGATAATGAGAATCAAGCCCTGGTGACTACAGTATGATAAAACAATAAGAGTTATGTTACTTTTGACAGAGATAATACTCATTAGGGAATCTGAATTAAAACAGTACTCTCTTGCTAGAAAGTAAAGGTATTAAGAGACATCAATCTTTTGAGTGTCAAGAAAACTGGAGTCTGTTTCCTTAGGTGTGGATAGCTGTCATTTGGGATTGGATAATATGTTTGGGCTCTCTGTTATTTTAGAAAGAACTGTGGCATTTATTCCTGCATCATGTTTAACTTAACTGCAAACAGGTGCCATTATTGTAGAAAAACTCTCTTAACTAATGAAGGGATAAAAATGTGCCATTAGGGAGCCATTAGTGACTAGAAGTGAGCCATACTGCAAATTAATGTCTCAAAAATTTGCAGTGCTGGGCTTAGCTCTGCTGCCCTAGATGTAATTTCTCACATTTACTTTTACACAGCATGGTAATTAAGAGTTTAAGAGAAAGTCACAGAAGCCCAGATGTATAGAAATAAAAGAATTGGGTAGCCATTATCAGCAGTAATTGATTGCATTGAGACAAAGCTTTTTTAAGACAAAAGTAACAGTAGGTATAACTAATAGTAAGTCTCAGGACTGCAATATACAGTCTGAGGGAAAAACACATCTTCAAGCATAGATTCACTTGTGTGATTTTGCAAGTACTGTTTTGAGAGGCCCCCTCATGTACGAAGTAACTTCTCATCACATTTACTGACCCAGAAGGCCTTTAGAGGGCACTGTTTCCTATTTTTCTGTAGAAAATACATTTTTACATTTGAAGTACTAACAAACTGATTAATCAGTAACCTCTGGATATATGCAGTGTATATGGTGATGTTGTTGTGTTATTTATATAATAAACAGATTTTAGAGCTGTATATAGTAGCAGAAATATTCTCTCTCTGTTTTGACAAGTATCAGTAACTTCATTTTATAGTATACCAGGTGTTTAAAATTCTTAGGCAGGCAGTCAAGCTCAGAGTAGTGCACTTTGCATTGCATTGCTGCTAAGTAGTGTTTTTACAATTGCTATTACACTCTTCAGAAGAAGAGGTGGAAAACCTGGCTCCCTGTGTGAATGGAGCTCTAAGAAGCTGAGTTTTATGGTCCTTCCCAGGGATTTACCTCATGGCCTGGCTGTAAGTTCTGTGGTCTCATTTAATGAATTTGGCATGCAAGAAAGCACATAAAGCATATTCAGTGAAGAAGAAATGTTCTGAGATTTCAGTAGTAAACCTCTACAGAGTGATAATAAATTATCAGGAACACTTTATTGGTTATTCCCTAGGTAAGTCTCATCTCCTTACTCAGGGATAGCAAAAGCCATGTACCTAACCTTGTAACATCCTATTACATTTTAAAACCTCAAATTCTCCTTGACGGTCGATCTACGAATCAATTTGATCATTGTGCCACTATTTGTTCTTAGTGGCAGAGCCCAAAATAGTTTAGTAGATGCTGATACCAGTTTTCTACCACTGTAGAAAGCTTTTTTCTATTTAAAAATACTTAAATACAAATCAGTGGCTACAGTCTTAACTTGATTACTATTTGACATTCCAGCTAATTAGGAATTTATTTTAATTATTAGTGATCTATGGGACAATTTTAATTCTCCTTCTCTGATTGGATTTTTTTAAAGTTCATCACAGCATGGTTCATTAATTTGTATTTTCTGCTACTGGTTGCCTAATGTCAGTTGTGGTGTGCTTTCTCATCTAAGATCTCTTAATTTATTCTTCTGCTTTCTCAACTAATTTTGTAAAACCTTTTTTTTCCCTCCCTGAAGAATCTTAGGGGCTTGCAAGAAAGACTGTATTTGCCCCGTTCTTTCGAAATGCAGTGTGAGACAGTCAAGGCAACATAAATACTCAGCCTTCCTTTCAGATACCATGTACCAAGCTTAAAAGAACTTTACAACTAAAGCAGAGGTCATCCCTAGTAGTTCACATCCAAAACATCCAGAAAATGAAAACTTTTAAGTTAACTGTGCTGCCTTAGTTTGACATTATTCAGTGACTTTTGTGTTTCAAGATTTGAGGCTTTCTTAGACTGGTATTTCTTTTCTTCCATGTAGCTTAGCTACATAGGAAAAACCTTGAGGAATCCCTGTCCCTGTATGGCCACCTATATTAAAATAATAACCTTTGAAGGGTTTTGACATCTATTTTGCCTCTCAAGGAAAACCTATTAGTTCAGTTCTTCCACGTTAATTTGCTATGCACGACTTCAAAACAGAAGAGGAGGTTTTCCGAGGTCTGCTGCCTAGTTCACACTCGATGGGTCTTTATGCACATAATTTTCTTGTAGGCGTTTGCATTTTAGCAGCAAAATTACTGATACTGAGAGAACAAATCAAGACATACCTATACTAAAAGTGCAACTTCACCTGTGAAATCCCAAGTTTAGTTTTTATAGAAAAGTGGCCTACAGAAAATGTTATATAAAAACCATTGGGCCTATTTCACTGAAGGGTTGATAACCACAAGTTTTCGTTCTGCAGGTGACAGAAAAAAAGCAAGAGTTGGAGAAATGCTTGAAATTGTCCCGGAAACTACGGAAAGAGATAAATGCTCTGACAGAGTGGCTCGCAGCGACAGATGCGGAACTGACAAAGAGATCGGCTGTGCAGGGGATGCCGAGCAATTTGGATGCTGAAATTGCCTGGGGCAAGGTAACAATGTAACACACACTTATGTATATTACAGAAAGATAGATTTCTTTCGTGATAAAGAGAAAGAATTAAAAATTCTGGCATTTTAATTAGTGGAACTTTCTAAATGTTTTGGCATTATCTCACCTTAGCATTAACGCTCAAAAAAGTTTAAACCGTCTTGTCTCTGCAGATATCAATAGCACAATTCACCTTCACATTGCAATAATCTTCACTGAGATGAACTTAAAGTTAGAATTTAAATTTTTAGAGTACTATAGATCAACCACCCAGTATCCATGTAAACAGAGATCTCTTTCTCACACCATTCTACTCATGATTAGAAAGGTATTAAATAGTAGATGAAAGATTAAAGGTGCCAGAACGCTATATATTCTACATGTTCAGATAGCAGCCAGGATATTTGTGCTGTTACTCTTAGATTTGTAGCTCATTCCTTTTCATTCTGGGGGCTTCCTACTTCTGTGAGACTTCACCTTGAACTCATATTTTAGGTTAAAACCCAAAGCCTAAATCAAAAATTTCCTCGAAATCACAGTTCAGATAAACATCTTACAGAAACTGAAGAATGTGAGAGGTCTGTCTAAAACACTATTTTTGTGTCGTGTTAAAACTTGGCATAGTATCAGTCAACACCAGCTAATCTATTTTATTTTCTGCACATGTAATAGAAATCTGGTCTAGCTGAGGACATAAGCAAACCAAGTCGTCATTATTCACACATACCAAAATCTGTATTTTAGAGCACACTATGCTCAACATTCTCCAGAGCTTCAAAATTTCAAATAACTGTGTGCAGCCAGCAGCATTTTGGACAAGTGCTTCTATATAATTTCGAAAACAGCAAAAATCCCCTTAAACAGTACTGGGGTTTTGTGCAAAAAAAAAAAATGCCACTTCTGCTTTGTTTAATAGGAAAAATCCTTTAAACATTTTACTCGTTTCACTATGCATTATAGAAGTAGTCATTATAGAAGTAGTCATGAATTATACACAGGAAATCTTCCTAATTTTTTTAATGGCAGTGAAGATTAAAAGCACTTGAGTAAAATTTATTTTGTGGATTGGGTTTCTTTGGGAGAGGAGAGGGTTTTTTTTTGTTTTTAGCTAACCCTTTTAAGTTTCTGAGATTGATAAGGTGCCTTTAGCCTTAAAATGCATTGATGATTTACAAGCTAATAACAATAGTAGAATAGCAACAATAATAATAGTTTAAAAAAGGCAGTTGACACTTCTTTTGTTAGGTTTGGAATTTTTTTTTTGTCATCAGTCTCTAAGAATGACAGTATTTTAAAAGTGATATCCAAAAATATCAACTTCTTCTCTTATTAACTTACAATTACTGCTTTGACTACTGCAGCTTTCAAATCAAAACTTAAATCCCTACAACCCCTATTGTTCTCTCCTATTATTGCCTAATGTTTTCTCATTTTCACGTACTGCTTTTCCTACAGTAAATTTTGTGCAGTTCCTCTCATTTCTCTTGATTGATATTGTGTTCTTAGAATCGTAGAATCATTAAGGCTGGAAAATACCAAGATCATGGAGTTCCACCTTTGACCGAACACCAGCATGGCAACTAAAGAACAGGACTAAGTGCCGTGTCCGGTTGTTTCTTCAACACTTCCAGGAATGATGACCCTGCCACTTCCCTGGACATCCCATTCCAATGCTTAACTACTCAGTTTGAACACACTCAGCTCCCTCAGCTGCTCCTCATATGACTCACTCTCCATACTCTTTGCTGGACATGCTCCAGCCTCTCAATGTCTTTCTTGTAGTGAGGGACCCAAAATCAAACACAGGATTTGAGGTGTGGCCTCACCAGTGCCAAGTACAGGGGACAATCACTGCCCTGGTCCTGCTGCCACACTATTGCTGATCCAGGCCGGGTGCCATTGGCCTTCCTGGCCCTCTGGGCACACCTGGCTCATGTTCATACCTGTCAAACAGCACCCACAATTTCTCTTCTGCTGTACAGCTTTCCAGCGACTCTTTAACACCTATAACAAAGGACAAATGTCAGATTTTTAAGAGACAGATTAGAAAAATCATCATGTTTTAACGTCCCCAGACTAACCTGCTAGGTAGTTAGGCCATTCACTCAGTAAAATAAAAATTATCTTCAGTGATGTTAAACTGCACAGTACAGTTCTATTGAAACAGAAATGTTTGCTTCATGTTCTTGTCGATCCAGATGTATATTCTTTCTCAGGGGTTTAAAGAGAAAGTTTTGTCCTTAATATCACTTTATTGTTAGATACGAACCTTAATGCTTCAGAAGTTGCATAATTAGAACCTAAAACCTGATGATTAGTGCAGCTGCACAGTGGGAAGCCTTTGTTATATCTTAAGCTTGCTACAACAAGTAGAACATATTTGTATCTAAAGGCAATCAAAAAAGGTAACAAGAGCTAATTAAAATGAGAAATATTAACATGAAAAAATGTATGAAATAGGAATCACTCCACCTTCTAATCTTAAAGAATGCCGTTGAGTATTGTGAATTCTCACAGGGAATTGATACGTAAAGTTTTGAAGGAAAAACTGGTAAAAAGAATATTTTGACTTCAAATACTCTCCAAAGCCTTCACTACAATCTGAATTCATTTAGTACCTCAGCTCTTCCCCTTCAGTCAGTTCTTCACTAAAATAAGAACAAACAAACAACTTTGGGTGAGAGCAGCTGCCTCTTGGCAAAATATGTATGTACTGAGTTGCTTTCAAAATTCCATTTTAAGATTGCCTTTTAGGAAATATAAACAAATATCGCAGATATATAAGGAGGTTTTTAATATGGAACAATGCAACAGATGGCATAGGTGGCAAATCCTAGACTTACAAGTGTAAATATTTGCAGAAATTATGTGGATTATACTTTTTTTCCTGAAGAATCTGCTCCCACTAGGAGACAGTGCTGCATTTTATCCTGAACACTTTAAAATTCTTGTGGAGACTTCATAAATAAGTACGATGCTGATACTCCTTTGTGGATTTCATTGAGGCGTCACACAAAATCGTACATCAATAATTTAGTCCCCAGAACCAGATCCTCACAGTACCTGATTAATGTCACAGCTTTGGGCTTTGGACTTCCTGGGTAAGTAGGCTGCCAAAGACAGTAACCAATCTAATGAAATGCACTGGGAGATGAATTAAGCCCAGCAGATTCCCATTGTGACAAAAGTCTGCAGAAAAACTAAGATGGAAAATGGAGAAGGGAGAGGAGAATTCAATAGTGCAAATGAACTGAAAATTGGATGCGTGCTGCTGTCGATACATCTAAGCAGAGAGCTCATAGTCTTTTTTCTTTACAGCACAAGGAAGTAGTTATATTTATAAGTGTACTTATTTCTAATTCATTTTCAGCACCCAAGACTTCCTAAAAGTGAAAAGAACTCAGAGGGTTACAAAGATAATTAGAGTTGACAATAAAAGAAATCATACATGTGAACATTGTCTTCAAGTTATAAACACCTAGAAGTAAAAAGGAATGTCCATCTTGAATAGGAAATTATGTTAATGAAAGACAGCATTAATCTGGACATCAAGGGAAATGTGTTATTTGTTCCTGTGTAGAATTTTTCTAAGAATGGAACAAAAACTTGGCTGAGTTATGTGAAATGAGATGGACAATATACTGAAGACTGTAAATCTTGCCTTTCTGCTCAGCAGAGACAAGTTAAGTCTTTCTATTTGAATTCAGTTCTGTTATAACAGATAAGAAAAATGACATGTGGGTGGAAAGATAGTCATTAAACATTGTATATTAGAAATCCGTTTATAATTAGAAGTCTGATTTAGTGAACATATTTATCACTGAAGACATTAACAGTTGCAGGATTTATTTGTCTTTTAATCCGGAACCAGACTGATAAGAATTAGATTGCCAGGAAACCATGTTCTTAAAAAGGAAATGGCAGATGGTATTACCAGGAAAATTCTGTATCACTCCCTACTATCAGCGCTATGACTCTGCCAATGCTTTAATCTGATTTTTTAACACAATGTGTAATACCACTGAGTAAAAAGTTGACTTGAAGTACTTAGAATTACATTTAGCAACATATTTCCTGTCAGTAATATCCATAAAAGAAGACAAACTGTAAATTGTGGCAACTGATTCATAGTCACTGGCCAAAATGCAATAAAAAAAAAGATGTGCTGTAAATAAACAAATAAATATGTATAATCAACCACTGAGAAGACCATAATGTCAGCTTCTGATTAATTCTGCAATCCCACCTATGAGAGCTGAGCCACCTAATTTCTTTTAGAACAACTCAAATTCCAAAGAGTAATCCACAGCACACAGGCAAAGTAAAGGCACACAGAACTTTTCTTCACTGATTCATTGTTATTGTGTTTTTTAATCTACATATGTTAATGACCATCATGATTAAATATACTATCCCCTGCATTTACTTACAATTGTGATTTTTTTGAAAAAATACATCAGCAGTTCATCTTGATACGTGGTATTTTTATCATCATAAAGTATAGCTCAAAAGCACTTTTCACCACATCTTCAGAAAACCAAAACAAAAAACTCAGCAAAAAACTCATTTCTCTGTACCTTCTGTTTTCAAACATAATTAATGCCTAGCTGGTATTTGGTGATGGGGGGGATGTACAGAAACAATCACAGTAAACCAAAGCCATCAAGTTAAAA